>JANHGO010000194.1:0-43493 GCA_024606505.1 Aquila spilogaster
TTTTTTATGATGCATTTAAATGATTAAGATATACCTCATAATTTCAATATTTGTGTAAATTTCCTTGCAAAAAAAAAAAAAAAAAAAGAGCAAGTTTTGCATTTGCACAAAGAATTGTACCACATTTGTAAAAGCAAATTGACTCCACGGGCTATCTATAAGAATGGAATTTTATCGATTATCAATTGTATAATTCAGTTGACAGCTGAAGGCAGTGGAAAATTAAAAATAATATGAATAAATATTTAAACAATCATTAGTATTAAAACAGTTTGCTACAGATAAGCAGTTGATTGAGGTGATGGTATAGTGCATGTTTCATGCAACACAAACAGCACCTTATGTCAGTAACCTCCCTTATCAAATTGTGGGGAATCAACTGAATTTATACAACCACATGTTCACCCTTTTGTGATGGCTTTCATTTTTGCTCTGTTTTCAAAGAGCTAAGACAGTTTTGGTCTCCTACGCTCTATGAAACTCCTGGGATTGCTGAGAAGCCAGTCCTCACCTGTTTTTGTCTGTGCTGTTCCAAAGCAGGTCTGAGAACCATGCATCCTTCAGCCTTCCATGGCTTGTCACCAATAGCCCAGAAGCCATGTAGAAGCCTTGGTATGGCACTGAACTGTAGCATGACTTATTTTTCTTTAGGTGCCCTGGTGACATGGATTCAATTGCATCTCTTCTTAAATGGCAGCTGACTTTTTTTTTTTTTGGCTAGAGCAAAACATGAACTGAGGGCTTTCTTGACTCTCAGCGCTTGTTCACATCATTATATATCCCAGGTGAGGGCAACTTATTTTCATGACTCATTACTAGGATTGAATTGAGCTAATGTAGGCATTTTACACAGAATGAGGTTGCCAAATCTGGGTAACTGAAATTATATCAGAGTGACATTCTGTTAGAAATAGGAATAACCTACGTTTCTCAGCTCAATCTCATAGCTGTTTCTTTGGATAAAAACGAACAAATCACTAGCGTTTAAAAAGTTATCCTTAAATATAATTAACCATTTAGCAGGGCCCAAACTCTGAAAGTTTTGTATAATCTACCAAACAGCAGAAGAATTTTAAAAATATTGTGTGTTAAAATTACTTGAAATTTTCGTAGTGAAAATCAGCTTTTGAAAGGAATTAAGGAGCTTTAAACGTTAGGTTTTTTCAAAGTATTCCAAGGGGAAGTAATTACACATAGTATCTGTGCTATAGTGGTGATTTTTTTTCTTAAGAAATCGACTTAAATATAGTTCATTAGTGACTGGTGTTCACAAAAACATTGTAGTGAAGTTCTTGTTTGTAATGCATGCACCTATGCCTATACCTGTATGAACCAGTAGATATTTATATTATCTTTACCTTTTGATGGTTAATCTCTTCAAACTCAGTATCATAATAAACTGTACTTTAAATGTTTTAATCAGAAGGGTGAAATATCTATGTATATAGAACTTGTGGTACATTAAAACAGACAAGTGACTTGAATTTCAGTGAATGTTACCTAGCAAGCCTAGAATCCGATGTGTGGAGTGGCAGATTCACCTTTATATTGAGGTGTGGTCAATTCATCTTCCATAAAGAGAAAAATGCAGCAGAACATTACTGTTGAAGATGTTTTCTGCCTGATGCGGGTGGCTCTTAGGAAAACAATAATGAGGGTTAAAAATCCCAATTGTGTCTTGAGGCATATATGCCCCAAATTATATCTGAGATAGCTGATTCATGATCAGCAGTATGAAGAAGAATTGTAAGGACCTGCTGTAGATATCAAGAAAACTATATGAAGAAAGGGTCCAAACCATGCCATGATTTCTAGCACCTTACCATGACCAAAATAAAGCATTTTCCATATTTCCATTTTCTGAAGCATTCTGATATCACTCAGAATGAGAGAGTATCATATGTTTACATATATATATGCCATAAGTCTCCTGTATATTTAGAGGAAATAAATAAATAAAATGTGGCACTACAAGACATTTTATGTTAAAAAAATGTTTTATTTGCAAAAGATTAGATATTTGCTTGTTCAGAACACATAGTAGCATATAATGGCACATATTTAAGATTTCGGCTTCCTCAACACTGGGCTCTATTTATAAGTATAGATTTCACCAGAAGATGAGTATGCTGACAAAGAATCTTAATATCAAAGCTCTTTCAAGATGAAAGATATGTATTTCAGGTCAAAAAGTTGGTGGGCATTTATTGAAGATGGAAAGCAGCAAATCTGTCACTCTGTAGGGTTAAAAGAATTTTTTTGAGCAGGTAAGCAAGGAAGAAATTGGAAAAGCAGGCATTTTTTGCTAAAGCAAGCATTTCTTCATTGTTATATATATATATATGTATACTCTTATTTATGCACACTAAAGAACAAGAATTAAGAGCTGAGGCAGTCTGTATGTTTTCACAAAAGTTTCATATGAAATTCATGTGCATTTCCTGTGAAATAGAGATTTTAGAGTCATATTCCTTGGATATTTTGTAGCATATTCTGGAACCTCTTCCTTTACTCATTCTTTGAATATCTGATACCATTATGGAACCAAATGCATCTTTGAAGTGACACTAGGGACTACAACTTCATTCCAGGTTGCGTTATAGGAATAAATTAAATCCTTGGGACCTACAAATGGAAGCTGAACAAATCCAAACAGACTCCAATTTCTACTATTTTAGTGAAAACCAAAAGTAATTTGAGATTGTACTTCTCACCTATAGCAGAAATCTCAACTGAGTTTAATTTGATCAGAATCACACTCAGTGGAGTTTCACCAATTAAGAAAGAAGAGGGCAGAAACCCTCATATTCAAAAATATCTATGATTTGTTTACATCCAAACTTAATAAATTCTGTAGGAAACACTGTCACAATTTCTAAAGAAACACAGTTTATTGAAAATGAAGAACCTTTAAGAAAAACAAGGTAAAATTATACTACTGTAACTGAAAATGTGGACTGTGCTTTCCAGAAAGAATGATGCCTTACAAAAGAGTTGAAAAAATATATTTAAATAGTCCTGTCAGAACTAATTGTTCTTGTAAAGGTAGAAGCTCTGTGCACAAAACTTTTAACTTACTCTTTAACTCTACAGTACTTTTCACTTCCATGGCTATAATAGTGTGCCAGGCTACTTAGAAACATCAGAAAATCTGAATTATCTGGTCTCCTTTAAAATCTTTTAATTAATCAATATAATTTTGCACTTGTATATATCTTTCCTTATATTCAAAACCTTCCCTAACCCTGCCGTTCTTAATTGCTTGAAGGTAACTTTCTATCTCCACTTCAGGGACCACCCAGAGCAATTAAGTATCAGCAGAGCAGTGAAACTGTGCAGTGAACTGGGAAATTCAGGAGCACAAAGGAGAAAATTTTCACAGGAATTGAACCTGAACAATGGAATGTGGACTCTGCTACAAAGTTGCACCTTTATTGTGCTTTTAATGGTTTTCATATATATCAAAATATCTGTTTTTCAGGCGTACGAGGAAGGGGAAGCAATTGAATCTTTATTGAATTCATTTACTTTACTGAAAAAAAGCAGAAAACTATATTTATTTGTTTGCTGTTGGCACCCTCCTTAGTTTTCTGGTGAGCATACAAACATTTAATTTAAAGCCTACTTTTGTAACTTGCTGATATAATTCAGAGTTTCTAGTGCATCTTGTTGCAGGTTTGAATTAGAACTTGGCTCTTATGAAAGAGAAGTAGCTGGACTGACTCACTGGCATCTTCTTTAAAGATATTAAGAGGCAACCTCAGCTAACCAGAGGTTACCAGAGAACCTGGTAAACCATACGTGGTGCTGCTAACATCATAGCACTGACTAGATTAGACTCTTTATATTGGAGTTGGGCTGGGGACTGGGGGTTGGTGGAGACACAGTGGGGAGGGAATAAAATCAGCTGTGTCTAAACCCTTTTGTCTGTCTTTGCATATTTTTTGGACAGAGAAGAGGCTGCTGAGACTGCAGAATTTAGCAGTGAGTGAGTGTAAGCTAATGAATTTTTACTGGAGTTGTTGGTATGTTTGGCTTCTGTTCTTCATTACAAGCTCTTGTTATCCCATTTTTAGAAGTGCCTACATAAAGAGGAGACTAAATGTTTTCCTGTGACCGTTAATGTTCTGCTTCTGAACTGGTAGCTGGGAACACTGATAACTATGTGAGTCCACTCCTACCCAATAGTAACACCTCTCCTGGATTAAAAGTAACTTCTGTGGTTTTCTACTTCCTTAACCCTGAATATCTTTAGTAGGGAGAACTTTGTATTACAAATGTGACAGAGAACTGCTTTCCCTCTCAAAAGAAGGGCGTTGCAGACACTCTCATAATGATATGAGGAGCTGGTTCTTCAATATTTTCAGTTAATGGCTCTACTTAAGAAATTGGTTTTATGAGGTAATACTCTTAGTAATTGCAAAAGTCCTTATGGAACCTTAAGAAAAAAAAAAAAATGCCTACCCGTTATAGGCATATCATCTTTAAAAGCTAGTTTTGCAAGCAAATGAGAAAACTTCATTAAATGACAGTCGTGATTTTTCTACCGTACCTGCACAAAACAATGTGTAACTTAGATTTAGAGCTATACGCTTTTCTTGGCTGTGCTGTTTCCACTATGAATGGATGTGTAATTTAAATGAATATAATACCATTTGCATTAGCTGTGATTACTGAGTAGTTACTTCATACTTTTGAATTTAAAAGAATTATTTAGGAGTAGTTACATCAAACTGTAACACTGGTAAATTTTTCCACCACCACAAAGATGATATGGGAGATCACAGAATTCCTATTTGACTTCAAATTAATACATGTACCTGAACACCTACAAGATATTGTGGTATAGGTACTGAACAAGGTATATGTTTTCACTTCACCTGAATACTTACGCAAACTATAAATTTTGGAGCTACCTGAAGGTTCTTACATCATTATGAACCTTCAAACACAGCTGTATCTGTCTCAGTCATGAACTGATTTCTTGGTGTCTTAGCAGACTTTTCAGCCCTACTGTTGTCTGAAATAAGTTATTCAAATAAGGATCCTGTCTGTTATTGTAACTGCATGAGGTTTAGGAGAAATTTTAGAGCTTGGTAGATTAAAATTGCATGAAAGTATCTGAGTGCAGGAATGGAGCAACAAAGTTAAACTTGGAAACAAATAACTCTGAATACTGTGCAACATATTCATCTCATTCATATATATCCATACATCATGTTTTAGGCTGAGAAAAGATGTATGACAAGCCTACATTCTGAGTGCTGGCATAAAGCCTCCTGAGCCCTTTTGTGAGTCTACTGCTACATATCCTTCAGAGCAAAGAAATAAGCAGTTTAGACTACTGTGAAGAAGAAATATTTTTGTATTCCTACTGAAAATATTGAGAGGCATCAAATACATAGGGTCAAATGCTAGTTCTGAAGGATAGATTCTTCTACAATTCTTAATAGCATATACGTGTTTAACATGCACGTCTGTATGCATTCATGACATATGTGCATATACAGATAAATAATGGTTCCCTGAAGCCATTCAATTCTGCTATGCTTCATACATTACCTGTCAGAAATGCCACAATCTCAAGTATTCTATAAAGAAAATATGTAATAAAAATGTCTGCCATGTCTGCATCCTTAAATCCCTATTGTGTAATTTAGTTTCTCTTTAAGGAAAATGCATGCATTTTGGTTTTATTCACTGTTGTAAAATAGGTAGGAGACTTACACTTTGTCCAATTTCTGAAATGCATGGTCCTGTTATGAAACAGGTTTTCATAAGTTCTGCTTTTATTGAGCTGTTACGAAAGTAATATGAAAGTGTAACATTAACACATATTAATATTTTCCTTTTCAGAACACCTACAAGATTTGTATATGAGCCCTGTATCTTTTAATAAGTACATATAACTATGAGAAGTGTACACATATCTAGGTCATGCTAATTACCCACCTTGGGAGGCAACAGTGTGCCCTTACTTCTCTACCTAGTTGGCATACTCTTGAGACCAAAGCCAGAAGAGCAGGCTTAAGAAAGACTAAAAATATATTTCCTAGGATCTTAGTCACTAAAGTACTTAAAGAGGAGGTCTCTCATGTTGACAGCCTGTAATTTGTATTATGCAAGAAATAAGAGTAGATAATAAAAAACAGCCCTCCTGGCCTTGAAGCCTATGAATCACACATAATGTAGAAATTACTGCGGTAACAAAAGAAAATTGTTAGACTTTAAAAACAGTGGACTTGGTTTTATTTCACCAAAATAATTTTATCATGTTTCTTGTGTAGATCGAACTATACATCAAACCAAAAGCACCAAAGCAAGCCATAATGCTCTTTGTGGCCTAACTGAAGCAAACATTCAAAGCATTCCCTTAAGTCAGAGCCTAAAATGAAAACTGAACCATGTTCATAGAAAAGCCTCCAACGTGGATGAAAGCACGCATCGAAAGGTGATCAGTCTTTCTCAAAGTTCTGCCTTGCTCTTCCACAAAAAAACCTCAATGTTTTGTTGTGACCTTTTGTTTGGAGTACCTTAAATTGAATGCGACAGGTAAACAATCTAAATTTCAGGAATGTTATGGCATTCAATGTTTTTGTTTTATATGCATATTTACAACAGTGAATCAGTGCTCATCAGTGCCATAGCAGCAAAACTGGAGCTGTTATTTTCTGCTCTAGGATAAAGGAAAAGATGCCTATTCAAAGCTGATAAATTCAATGAGGAATGGAAGTTGTGATCTAAGCCAGAAAATTTTACAAACCAGAGGCTAAAGCAGTCCATAAGAATGCTCCGAGTTAGGCAGAAGTAAGATGCCAACTCCTAGCATCCAGGGATTTAATTTGAACACTGAACCCAGTCTTCTAATATTTAATTTCTCTTTGAACCTCGTAATACAAACATATATTCACTGAGTTAAGTAGTTTTCTTTAGTTGCAGTGTGCTCATACAAAGTAAGAGAATTGAATCACAGGCTGTTTCAGTGGAGGACTTATTATTCTTTATCAGAATGATCTTTGTTTGTAAAGACTTCAAATACTTCACTAACCTTCAGTTTTACTGTAGCGAAAATTCAAGAAGACAAATGGGAATTTGCAGTTTCTCCATGGACATATGAAAAAAAAAATAGTATTTTATTAATTCAGTGAAGTTAGAATAGTTCCAGCCTAAACTTTCCTTTGAGAATATGCTGTCTATCAGTGAGAAGGAATGCCAATTGCCAAGATACATCTTATCCCCATCATTTCTGTTGTTAATTTTTACACCTTGTAGGTCAGCAGACATTGAGTTTTAGACATCCTGTTATTGATTGATAATTTATTAATATAATGAATGAAATATATATACAGACAACTGACTGATGTACCACTGAAAGAATACAGTAGCATATTCATTTGGACAAAAAGAGATTGCTACAAGCTTTTCCTTTTATGCCCTAATTATTCAATATATACTAGGAAAGCAGCTCTGCATGTAGTAAATAGGGGACCTCCTTTTCACCACATCTATCCTCATCTTTTAATCCACCTCAGAACCTAATGAAGCTGGAACTTACCTATAGGTGCACTTTCTTTTTTGGAAAAACTGTGGCCAATAGGAAATCAGACACTCAGTTTGCTTGCTTAAGAAAAAACCTGGGCACTGTATATTTGAATGTTTAGACTGCATTTAAACTGTACAAGTGTCACCCAGACAACCAAATTTGAAATACTTGCCATAGTTTGTCCTGTCTTGCTTTACAGCAAGTGTGCCAACTTCAGATGATCTACTGAGCAGATTCCTGCTTGGGTTCAATGTCATCCCTTCTAGCTTGCGGCATCTGTTATTTTCAGATAATTAATTAAGTGGAAGTGTTTGAGAATTGTGCATATTGAAATGTCACTACAGGGATGCTATCATGTTTTTGAAAGCTGAAATAGAGAAATTGACAGTAAAACAACAAACAACAAGCACGCTATCATTTTGTGTAGTTTAAATTGGCTGGTAATATTAACTTTTATTCAAATGAGTACATGGGAAGAAAATCTGTTTTGCTCTATATTTGCCACACGTTATGTATACGTATAAAATGTGTAATATATATGTTTATTTCATCTTATATGGCCTCATTTTTTTCAGTTTTTGTTCAGGGGAATGGATGTATCCCTCTGCTAAGCTCTGACATGTTCATGGTTGCAGAACATCTGTCATTGTGCTGAGGGACAGAGTGAGACCTAAATGGCGGTTAAAGCACGACATTTCTATACCTTAAACTATATTTTTCAGTGGCTGTTTTGCCCTTTGTGCATCTACTGACAGCTTCAGCAGGTGTTTGTGTATCAATGAGGAGTGGTCATGACTGCTGATATTTCTAGTCACGCGGTTCATGCTGAAGAAATGTTTTTCTGTACTCCAGAATTGCTATGCCTTTGATTCAAAAGCAAGATTCCCATATATTTAAGAGCTCTGCATGGAGCCCCTTGGACTGCTTCAGTATTTGAGCTTGTTGTAGCAATTTTGTCAGTAAGAAGGCATTCAGATAAAAGCCAAATACACAGTAGTGCCAGTCTGCATGGCTTTGGAAGAGAATTTTATCAGTAGAAACACAAAAGAACAAAGGAAGAGAAAACTCTGAATGCTGTTGCTGAGTAAATAACAACACATGTAGTTACCTAGATTAGCATTTCCTTTCTGGATTTTAGTTCTCTTCAGTTATGTTTGGGTGGTTTTTCCTTCTGCCTTGTTTTGTTCCTTTTTTTTTTTTTAATCCAAAAATGGAGTAATGAACAAGGTTGCTCTGGTCTAAGAACAGAGCTACTGCTTGTGTAGAGATGATAGACAAAATATTAATTGGATTAGAGGGGTAGTTAATTATTGTGCACTAAAGGTCTTTAATTTTCTTATGATCAAGACAACAGTGTGAATATGGATGGAGAGAAGAGTTTTTTGATTGTTTTTCTTGTCCTGAGTAAAAAAAAACCTCTTAGAACGTGATAAGGGTGAGTAAGGCTGACTTGATGGATCTTTCTTTCTTCCATTTTCTGAAGGACAGAGTTTGTCATTGTTATATGATAGTGTATCTTTCTTTTGTGAAGCGCTTTGTTGATTAAATGCCTGTGGCACCTGTGAGATGCTTCAGCTGTGAGAGGACAGGGAATTTTGGCACAGGTTAGTAAGGGGAACCCTTCCTGTTCAAAACTTTACACCAAAAAGCTACTGCCTTCCCACAGTTAAGAAAAAAGATACGGAAATGCATCAAAATCTTTAAAACACCATAGCTATTTTCTGCAAATTATTTTCTGATGGAATTGACTGTTCTAATGCAATTAGGGCCAGACAGGTATTTAATAAAGCCAATCATCCATCCACTTGGTTATTTATGTTACAACGGTCTGAAATGGGGTAAGAAGTTCAGAAGTAACGGAAGTAATGGGAAGTGAGAAGAGCTGTCAGTGTAGGAGCGTGCAAAGCCCAGACATGGCAATCTATCAGTATCCCAAGGTCCTTGCTTGTCTTGAGAGCGTAGAGAAAACTGCTGGGGAGACCTTGAAGACTTGCTTAGTGCAAGCTACCTACTTATTCTTTTAATCTTTTAAAAGAAGAACCCCGCTTATTCTGTCACTTTTGATGTATGATCAAAAGAGTTCAACAATGCTGTGTTTTTGTCAAAGATATTTCAATTCTGATGCTTTCATATCTTCAATTTTCATAATTGATTTGATAACAAAATTACTTAATATTAAGTTCACGACAACATTTTTTTTTTTTTGAGAGAAGAAAGCTTCTTTCAGGCATCCTCCTCCACTCATTGCTGTACTCTAACTGAAATATCTCAAAGTAATATTAAATATTTAGGTGATAGGTTTGATTTGTCATCACCAGTACACAAAAGGATATAATGATTTAAGCAGAGCTGTATGTGCTTTAGCATACATACTTTCAAACTTATTGAGGAGTAGAATATTTTGTAGAAGGTCTTTATCAAGACAGAAAGGCAATGAAGACAAAAACCCAAAGCCCCCAGGTCTTATGCAGAGGCCTGTTTTATTTATTAACAAGATTAAGACCATTGACAAGGCTAAGTAGCAGTGTCCTTATGTCAGCCAGGACTTGACAGTAATAGTAAAAGAAATCAGCATAAGAGAAAATGTACTATATCTGCCTCTGCAACTAATGGTATAAAAGGGATGAGGTAAAACTGGTTTAGACTTGCTTACTTTAAACAGAGCTTCTGTTTGTTTCTACCAGTATTTTCATGAAGTTTTATACAGCTTAACCTTAAATAAAGGGAAATAGTCTAAATAAACTCTGGCTCTCCAAACATAATTGTTATATATATAATGAGATAGATACTTTCATACTTTCAGAAAGTTAAATCTGACATGTGGTATTAGGTTTCTGATTAGTTCTGTATGCTTATACCCAAACCACAGTATTATAAGCTTAAAGAACTTGAGTAAAAATGCTTCAAATCTCAACATGCTCATACTGGTGGAAAAGAATTGAATGAAGAAGAAAAAGAGAATAGGTAGAGCATGTGTTATAATGCCCAAGCATTTATATTCCCCCTAAATCAAGGTGTTAAATTTTCATATCCAATCAGAATCCAGGAGAATGCTTAAAAAAACCCTCAGTTCTTTAACTCTAAAAATGTTATGAGGAATTTATATATATGTGTGCAAATATTACTTACATGCATTAAAATGTCTACTAATCTGAAACAGAAGTAGCTCTATTACAGAACTACTTCTGTATAAATCCAGGAGCAATGGGAATATAAAGTGACTCTAGAGCACAATGCAGCATGCTGAATGTGTTTAAAATTTATCAGCAAGCTCTCTTTAGTTATCAAGCTGGAGAGCAGTTATCCTATTCATTATTGACACCTCCCAGAATTCTTTCAATGGCTTTGTGCAAGTAGCTTGTCAGCCTTTTGGCAAATAGGGGTGATTTTCAGTAACATTTTTCAGATTCTTCAAATTGAATTATACAACCAGAGGCAGTCAGTCTTTCTTACTATTAATTTTACAGGAAAAAAAAAATCCTTTAGCAGGGAAGACAAACTTTGCAAAGGAGACCTAAGCATTGCAATGCTAATAAAGATCTAACCTAACTGCTAGAGAGGCCCTGCCAAACAAAATTCACAGTACTTGGCTTAGTACGCAATGTTGTTCTACAATAAATGTAGAAATATTAAGTGCCTTTGGGTGTTAGGAGAATTTTAGTATTGGGAAATCTTGTATCTGTGAAGATGTGGATGAGCTAGGAACCCATGGGTGTCCAGCCTTTTGGGTTGCCTGGGCTACACTGATTGAAGAGGAATTGTCTTGGGCCGCATATAAAATATATAATATAATTCATGTATGTAAGTAACAACTTTTTATTGTCTAATATTTTTATTAAAACATAGAAAAAGAGGGTAATAAAAGCATAAAACTGGCAGGTTAGACATGTGGGACTCTAAACTGTGCTTGTTACAATATAGGTTATAAATTTGCAAAGATTTAAATCTTGGCATTGAACACAGAATCACTAAGACACAGCTTTCGACAGAGTCCTGAGTGTGTATGTGTAGCTGCTAGATTTTGTTTGTCCTCTTTGGATTCAAATCTGTTAAAATATTTTATTTCAAAGTAGCTTAAAAAAAGTACCTATAATTTTAATGACGCTTAGTTACAGACTGTTAACCTGAGTTTTAGTAATGAGTTTGAATGTGAGATTTATTATGTTTTTTGATCAGTATATAAATAGCGTACAAAGTATTAGGACTTAGATCTCTTTTTATTTATCTACTGAAAGTCTGGAAAGAATTCCTAAAATGAGGAAGATTACAGGAATACATGAAATGTTTACATCTTGGCTAACACCAAAGCTGGGAATAATGCTGTGCTGCAGCACGAACCCTTACTTGAGTATGGAGAACAGAGTCATTGGCTTGCAACAGGTTTATTCACAACAGACAGCAAAACAGCCAGAGGGACTGTGTGATCTTGCATTCACAATCTTTCATTTGACTGAGACACATTCAGAAAAGATTTTTAGGTTTTGATCAGCCTAGAGTACGTGGGGTGTAAGATTACTTCCAGAACTCAGAAGTTCAGAACATATCTGCTCTTATGAACGTCAATAAAAGTGTGAAAGTTGAAGTGTGCTGAATAAAGTGCAATACTTTTAGTCTGGCATATCATACTGTAAAGAAAAGTCTGAAGTTTTGATTTAAATGTCAAATGTAGCCTAGCGTAAGTGGAGAAAGGGAAGCTTCTAGAATTACAGATCAACTTGTAATGACTTAATGATACTTTCCTGAAGAAAATCCTGTTAGTAATGAATTTGGATTGGGGAAAAATGCCTTAAAATCCATTGAGCGTTTCTGTATGGATTATCTTATCAAATGGCAGTTTCTAACTTCTTTTAATATTGTATGTCCACTTCTTCTTATCTGACTGCTTATATCATCATCTAGTTTTCAGTGGTCTCAAATCACACAGCTGTGAGCTGCTGGTCAATAACTGATTATATTTCACTAGTTGTTATAGATTGAAATAGGGACAGAAGACAGTGTTTTCATCTTTTTATTTCTTTTGAATCTTCTGCTGAAGTTCCAATATTTTGTCTTTTGTTCTGAATGAAAGAAGAATATTGGTGCCTTATTATCCCAGCCTTACTGTTCAGATGCAGGAGATAGTACCACTTTTTAAATCAGGATTTTGATGTGCAGTTGTGATGCAGAATGGAAACTGATAGATTTTTAAATTAAATACTATTTAAAGCTGGAGCCAAATTTTCCTGTAGCTATTGCCTCTCTCTTCAGTTGCTACAAGTGGTCAGTCTAAAGTGAGAAGCACTTAGTTGAATGCTGACAGACTCTGGTGGAAGTGTAGTCAGAGACGCATCAAGCAGCAAGTCCATTGTATTCAAGTGATGAAAGAGGCTATCAAGGATAATCAACTCATTTAAAGAGGAACCTTTCTTCTAAGCAGAAGTTCTCTACTGACAGAAGTTCCAGAAGAGCGCTTTTGCTACCTCTGCCTCTGTGGTGAATTCAAGTTTTGGTAGAGCTGCTCCTAGGGCACCGATATTTGATACCCAGTACCCTTAGAGCGGAAATTTTCTTCATACCTCATCTCTTGTGAATAACAATTTTTGATCTAAATTTATATGGGAAGAAGCAGGGGAAGGCTGCTGCATTGTTTACTATAAAGGTTTTGGATACAGTTGTATGAAAGTCAATCTTGTGCCATGAAACCAGTTACTATATCAGCTACTAATCTGCTTTTGTGGCAAAATGTGAATGCTATGTTTATCATTGAATTGCTTGTAAAGAAGCGGAGGAAGAAAACACCTACTAACCTTCCGACTGCTTTATTTACAAATGATGCATAGCATCCTTTACACACAGAAAAGAAAGTCTCAGACTAGGTGTGTTTGCAACTTAAACACTTAAAATGCACACCGCAGATACATCATAACTTTAAATATAGTGAAACTTTGTCTCTGAGCTTTATGGATTAACTGTAATTCTCCTTTAAATCAGTAATCTGTCTGTGTTGTTGTTTATTGGTTAAACTCTGTGAGGACAGTATACTACTCTTACAGAACTCCACAGCAAAACTCCTATTGATTAAAATCAGGTTTGTGGTTCACTCTGTATTTCTAAACACATATATTTTTAAACCTAATATACATATATATATATATTTATATATTTATATGTGAAGTGTATTGCAAGAAAATTGCTGTTTACAAATTTGGAAACTATGCAGAAACTTCTGTAGAGTATGTCACAAATCTATGGTAGAGAACAAGTTAGATGATATTATGACCTTAACAAGTATTGCAAGTTATGCAAATTATTTCTTGATCAAAGATGCGAAGAAGTTAGTGCTAATTACTATGCGGATGAAGATACAATAGGGTATTATGTAAAATAGAACTGTAATATGGGCAATATTGAGATGAAATTGTTTTTAGAGCTGCAAATGTGTTGTTAAGATGAAGTTGCCCAGAATTAGCTGACTGTTGGTTCTGGCTATTTATCATTCAGTTTCATCACAGTCCTGTGAAAGGGTGTATTAAAGTTGAAAAATTGCTAATCTGTGCTTACCACACACGACATAGCATTTCTCTCAGATTTTTTCTTTTTTTTCCCCTTATTTTCTGCCCAGTTAAGTCACCTGAAATTCAAAAAGTGCTTAGATAAGGAGATGGCTCCTCAGATAATTTTAATTTTCCTTTCTGTCCTCATTGGTACATTTATTGCATTTATTATAAAAGTACACTTATACCTTTCCTAGGCTAATTACTATCAAAAAACCTCAGTTCTACTTGGGCAGGTTATTTCTGAAGAATGCAAACTCTGTTGCTGACATTCCTATGACATTTGCTCAAGGTGATGCCTGATAGTCACACTAACCTAGAAACAAAACCTTTGAAACCAAGCTACGTCAGGATGTGTATTTCTATTACCAAATCCATGCTGGAGTTCATGTACTTATACGCTGATATAAAAGAGAAAGTATTCTTATTACAGTATAGTTTCTTGGGGCTCCTTGTGGACTTTGCTTACATTCTGTATGCCAGTATTACGTATGTTCTGACAGCCCAGGAGTCGTTTAAAACAGCTTTCTCTAGATTGATACATGTTGTAAGAAAAAAAAAATAAAGTAGCACAAAGGGAAAAAAAGACCTCAACACAGTATTTGGAAAGTTTGATTCATTAGAATCAGCATACCTTCTTTTAATTCCCCTGGAGATTTTATTTTGTACGCTTTTTCAAAATAAGAAATTACATTTGGGGGAAAAGAAAGAAATCAGCCTCTGTGCAAAAAAAAAAGAAAGATCTATTACAGTTCTTTTTTTCTCTTCTCCCTGTGTGGTTCATAGAGATGGGGGAAAAAGTTATTGATCCAAGCAAGAGATCAATACACGGAGTCATTCACAATTAGACATTCAGTAGAAAATAATTGGAATCAAATTAACCTGGAGCACTTGAGGCAGTTTGCCTGGTAACCTTGCTCTTAACTATGTTTTAAGTTTAATAAATTATATGGTAAAAAGAGTATCTTGAGAATTGTTAAACATACACTCTCTAGGTTGCAACATAATCCCCTTTGTAGTCACTTACCAGTATAGCTTTTATGCTTAGAGATTACAGGGTTTTATTTCAAAAGGCCACGGTCATACTGCTTTTATTAGTTTTACATCTAAAGGTCATACTGTAGTTGTCAAAAAGTAAGCATAGATCTTGGGTTTAATGTTTTAAAATTGTATTAAAATACAATGTGAGCAGAGCTGATATTGTTGCTTTCCCTATGGTAATTTAAGGTTGGGGAATTTTACTGATTAAACCCTTCATTTTAATTTTAAACATTTGCATTTAAAGAGTAACTTCTTTGACTGGTAATAAATGAGGCATTGGTTATATTTAATAACTCCAATGCATTGTGGTGTCACAGCAGACCCAGAAGATAGTACATGCTGTCACATTTGGGATGATGGATTTTATAAAACTGTGTTGCATAAAGATGAACTCTTTTGTGCTACCTTGCAAGGTTGCCATGGTGATGGAGCGCTGCTTTATGGGAAGTTCACTTTTCTGGTAATGTTAGATACTGAACTCAAAGCTGCTTCTTTCAATAGTTCTTAAATCTCACTTTTAATATGATGTCATTTTTGCAGAAAATTGTGATTCATCTTTTATATCTTTATTTTCATAGAAATATCTCCTCTGGTGCTGTCAGAGCTAAAGAACTAAAGATGTTAACGTACCACATACTGAGCACAGTAGACAGTGTAGGGATTTTGTTATTTTGTGTTCCATGCCATTCCAATTCTATAAGTATTTAGGATATGTTTTGTGATTCTATACTTCATCTGAAGGAAATATTTCAGGTGTTTGTAGCCCATGGAAATATTTTTGTGCTGGGGAAATCATTGAAGACAATACACTGTAGAGGGATGAATGCTGTCTTTTTTTGTGATTTTTGCTAGTAAAATCTATTTAAGTCCTAAATACATGGAAAATAGTTACAGATTTGTTTTTAGGTCAACACAGGAAAGAAACAAACAAAAATTTTAGTGAAGCAATCATGCATTTCACTGTAATACGTGATGTACTTTTATTATCTTGCATAAATAAGATATCAAATAGGAAATTCAGTTGATTCTGACATTCATAAGCTAGCAATTTTCTTTCTTTTTGCAAGTAAAAATTACTGACATGGAAACCCTTACTCCTTGCCTTAAGCACACATTTTTGAATGTTTGGCTGTGGATTGTTCACTGTGCTGAGTCAGCTGGAACTATAATATTCTCAAGATACAGCCAACTCTTGGACATATGGCAGAAAATATATACGTGAATGTAAGTCATGCCATTTGGTACCCACTTGGAGCTATCTAGCTATGTTAATGAAAGTCATGCAATGGAAATATTTTTCTAGAAGAAGGGTCTTTTGCTGTTTTCAAATGAAAGCAGCTAAAATAAAATGCTTTTTTGGGGAAAGCGTTGGAAATAATTCTGTATGTTCTTTTGCCCCATTCATATTGAATGTTCCCCCATAGTGCTGCTGTATTTGTTCAGAGCATATAGTAGAGAGACTGAGCCAACTGTTGGAAGATGTGAGAGCCTCTTCCTGCATGCCTCTGTGTAGGGAAAGATGGCACTGTGCTCAGTGTGCTAATTGAACAGACTTTCCTTTTGCTCTTGTCTCCCATTTGAAGTTAGCTTGCAACAAATAGAGATTGAAATGGCCAGAAAAGAGATGTCTTGGGAGGAATGCAATGAGATGAGGGAAGACTTTTCTTCTCCCTTGCTAGCAAAGATTTAAACAGATGGACTACAGAAAAATCAATTCCTTTGAAAGTTTTTGTTTAAATTCATCTAAGACTCATCCTTCTGCCAGTGAAATCCTTCACTGTATGTATACTGACATATTCTCTTCATTTTGCTAAAATATGTACTGATAAGATTTACATGAACCCTTTATGCTTGCTGTCATTCTCCCTAAAATTGAGTAGCACTTCAAACGTTTGCATCATTCCTTATAGGAAGAGTTAAAAGCTGTTCAACAGGTAGAATGCTCAGTGTCCTCATTTTGTAAACAAAGAATAAAAACTTCATACAATATTTCTTTGCAGGATGTGGGATTTCTTTTTTAAATGATACTACATGTCAGAATGTGCTGTTACCTCATCATCGTTTCAACTCATTTTCCTGTTCCCGAGTGGTTGGAAGAGATTCTCTAAAAAACAAATTTAAACTAAAATCTTAAAAATATGTACGTTTTTATGGAATATGTTTAGCTACTGTTACTTTTGTTTTCATATGGAGGAAACAACTTAGACTTCAACATTTTTCTCCAGAATACTACTAGCTTTAAAAATGTAATAATATTTCAGTAAATCTATAAAATTCATAATTGTTAATGGAGTTTATTACTAGACTTAAAATCACTTCTTAGTCATTCACAGTGCTACTAGAGAGTAGAGTAAAAGGCGGTGAGAAAGGCTTTGCGATGGTCTACCGCTCATTGCTGTGCTTATGTAAAATGATGGTGACAACTTCCTACTTTATGTGAATGTTCATCTATATATAGAGCCTCGTGTTCTGAAATACCTGTTCATTAAGAGAGGACGTTGTCCTTCTGGCAGTCTGCTAAATCATTGATACCACATCTCTCTCCCTCAGAGAGTGAATGCATATGACTTTTTATCCTCAATCCAAGGTTATTTTGCCAAATGCTTTCTGCAGTAGTTCCCTTTTTTGGAGCTGCAGTGGGCTGCAGTGAGATAGGAGCCTCTTTCGTCTTCACAATATACAGGCCACTCAGGAGCAGCAGAAAATCTTCTGTTGCCGTTGACTGCTCAGTTCTATCTGATAAATGGTGAATATATAGGCAAATGTATAGTACTGCAAACCAGAGAGAGAAGATATAAAGGATTTTAAGAAAATCAGCAATTCCTTACTGTCATAAATTATTCCCAACCTAACTTTTTGAAAACAGGTGTTTTTTTGTTTGTTTGTTTTGTTTTACATAAATCAATAGTAGAACTGTCACTACAGTTACCAGCTGTGCTCTGGAATCCTGCAATACTATCACTGTAAATATAATACAATGACACATATGCAAGAGGTTAAATGCTCTAGAAACACATTTTTTTTTGTTCTGCTATGCTGAATCACTAAAATACGTATGTGAGTTCTCCTGCTCTTGCCTCCATCTCTGTAATAAGGATGTCATTCTTCTCAAAAACAATGACTTTCTTCAACTTCTGCTTGATAAGATGCATACCCATTTCGCTACAAAGTTTTCCAATTAGCTGGTCTTTTACTTTGAACTTGCTGGTGGGAATCTTGTGACAGGAATGCACTGGGATATTGGAAGCACTTAATTGTAGGGCTCTTTCATTGCACTTTGAGAACTCTGCTGATATTGATACATTTATTTATTTGAATGTATCACTCACTATTGGATCGTAAGAAATCCATGCAAGCACCCTAATAGCTAGAGCTTCTAAAGAGGGGGAAAAGTAAAAATGAGAATCAATAATGAGGTTTAGATAACATTCTCAGTAGATAAATGTCTTCTTCAAGTATGTTTCTGAGCTCAGAAAGCAAGACGACAGTTTACGGGGGAGACAAAACTTGTCCTCTCTCTCATGTGACCTTAATGTAACATCTAATCAGTGAGGTTGAGTCAGAGGAGCTGGTGTGTATGATTGTCCTGGACATATTTGCTTTATGGTATCTTTTATGATTGTTGGGTTTGGATGTGAAGTGAGAAGTTTGGCAGATGACAGTCATTGATGAATTACTCTGCATAGTGACTGTATTAAAAAAAAAAAATAAAATCTTTAGATTTGCTCTATGTCTTTGTTGTGATCAAAATATAATTCCCACTCCACAGGAAATTCTGGGTTTTCAAAACTTATTTTAATTTCATAGAAGCTGGGAATTCAGAACTTTCTGTGACCCAATCTGTTAATGTTGGCCATTACTGAAATAGTGTTGATGTGTGACTCATTGAATTGTAATCAAAAAAGAATACACAGCTATAAATGTGCATGCGATCTGCAGGCTTCTTGAGCCAGTATCTTCATGAACACCACATGCTTAATTTGAACATCACATCTGTGACAGGGTCTTCATATTGCTTTGTAGAATTCCACATTTGTAAAATGTATTCTGGCTGGAGAAATTTCCTACTATACTGGGAAATGCAGCACCATATGATATCTGTTAGACATTTTATAAAGGAAGATGATGCTATTTTCTCTAAGACTCTGATTTCTTTTTTGGACTTAAAAAATAATCAAACATGCTGTGGTCAAGAATAAGTCACTTAAGTATCTATGGTAGCTAATTAAGTAAGAGTCTTGAGAAGTCATTGAGAATATGGAAAACTTACTCCCGAGTCTTCACTTAAATGTTTTTTTTTTTTTTTTTTAGATCATTTACCTGAACATGTAGTGGGAAATGGAGAGTTATATTCTGTTCAATGCTGATCCACATTCAGGGACAATCCAAGATAGAGCAATTATATTCTTAAGCTGTTTCACTAAGTTCACTTTCAAGAGAGGGAATGTGGCTTTCCAGTGTAGTATTCTTTCTTTCCTCTTGAAAAATATTTATTTGCTTTTGTTATGATACTTTTGCTGTATTGTTTTGCTCTATTATTTATATTTTTAGTAATTACTAAGTCATGCTTAATCATATTAGTGTATATTCAGATGTATTTCATTACTATTCGTAATAGCAGAGTAACAGAAATTCTTCATCTCTTTTCACGGCTATGGAAAGATATATAGATTCCTTCCTGCAGTGAAAAAAGTATGTGTACCACTTGACCTGTCTGTAAATGTGAGAGTTGTTGTGAGACAGCAGTCCTACTTATGAAGTAGTATTCTTTGTAAGTGCTAAATGTGTGTGCTTTGATCTGTTTAGAATACCAAAAGACTGACTTTTTTTTGGTATGACAATAACAAAAGCAGTAGATTAATGTGACCCTTCAATTACTGGCAAGGAAGAACTTTGACCTAACTACAACCAATATTCTTTTGTCCTCTGGTTGCTTGAAATTGCTGATGCAGATACATCAAGCGTGTTTTCCCAGAACCATGCTCTTCATTTCCCATCTTGGTCACACTGAAAATCAGAGCAGAGACAATTCCTCCCTCCCAACAAATCAAATTGAACAGAGGTATGCAAGGACAAGAAGAAAACAGCAGTCACTTTTTTAAGATCTTTATGGCCTGAAGTAATCGACTCAATGTTATAATTACATCTAGCTACAAAAATAGGAAGTAATACAATGCCACTTTTTTTGTAGTGCAAAAAAAACCATGTTGAAGTCATTACACATTCTTTCATGGAAAGGTCTATTCTTTGTACAGAAGGAACATGGTTGTGCTGATTTCTCAGCAAGTGTCTCCATTGACTCATATTTGAAAACAAAACTACCAGCAAAAAAATAACCATAATATGATCCTATGATTTGAAAAAACAGTAATGTTGTACATTTCTTATGTGCTGTGATGCTGAAGGAAACTTGCAGTGTTTTCCTGTTAGCTTAACTAACAGATGAGATAGCCAGCTGCAGAGCTACTTCTGATAAAATGAATTTGAAATGACCGTGACATCTGAGTACATTGTTCAACTGTGTAAAAGACTGCATTAATATTTACCTCAGTAAATGGCCTTTGCTTTATTTCTTACTATACATTTGCATCTAAAATATAACTTTTCATTTCTTGTTTATGGGCTATGTGACTGTTTTGAGGAAGCAATTCACACTTTTATAGGACAGCTGGATTTTTTTTTTGCATGTTCTTGCAGACAGTTCTTCAGAAACGTGTACTGCTATACAAGATTTTACAGTTTTGGAGGTCTTTTTAAGATCAGTCAGTTTCAGGCAGACATTCCACCCCATACTGACCTACCTCCTTTCTTTCCCTTTGTTACAACAATATTCTCATTTTCCTAATAAATATGTACCTGTCTTAGTTTGGACTTTTGGAAAACAGCTATATCTGTAGTGTTGTATGATATTGTTTCAAGTCATGCATATTTACATCTCTCCTAACTTGAAGATCCACGGCCATATGCTTCAGCCATGTATCAGCAGGGCTGAGCATCTGTTCTCTAAAAAGATGAGGTAGTTTTGGGGAAGCTGTAAGTGATAGAACCATATTCAAATCCAAACTCTGTACATCTCGAATGTCCATATACTTACTGAATATAACTGACAGCAGAATTAGCTCTTTTTACTTCCTTACTTAAAACTTCCATGGTAGCTAGCAGGGTTGGAATGAATCTTATCTCAGATATGGTTCTGCAATTGTTGACAAAGTGTGTTAGAGTTAACACAATGCCCCAGATCTAAGTAAGGTGTAGCTACAGTTCTGTCGCTCAGACAGCCATTCAGTTGTCACTTGGAATCTGAGTGATTTCAGGGCTATGTGAACAAACTGCAAGGTCATTGTATTGCTGTTTCTTAAAACTGCACCCAAACTCTATCCAAATATGCAGTGTTAGCTATCGTATTATCAAAGGAAAGAAAAAAAAGGCAACCACATAAAGAAGCATTTTGTGCTCTATTAGTCCCGTATCTGGGATATGCACATATCTTTCTATGACTCAGCTAAAGAGGAGACAAAGAAGTCACCATGTGCAGGGCCAGAGAGAAAGCTGAAATTCCATGTGCCACTCTAAGTGATAAGCGGTCGAACAAAGATTCTCTGAGATGTCATGATTCAGTCCCTGTGCACCTGGTAGGGCAGGATAACCAAATACTCTCTCTTCAGATATTTAATCCAATGCTAAAGATATTTTTTGCAGACATGAGCCAGATGGTTTCTGTAAAATATGTATTTACCTTAATATAAAATTCTAAATAAAACTTTAGTTTTTAAAAACTTAAGTTTTTAAATACACTATTTGGCTGCATGTATGATTATTTTTATTTACTTCAATTATTTGTGAGATAGGAATTACTCGGATTTCTTTGACTCATGGTAAAGATGTATTCTGAAGAAAAGCCTGTACATCAGAGTTAATATTTGTCTAATTTACTGGACTTTGAAGGCACTCCCTTTCATGATAGGTGTTGTCAGCTCAGCATAACTTCATAACTTTTATAAATCCTTGATGACCTATTCCCCAGAGAGAGGGACTAGAAATCACAAAGACAACATATTGTATTGCAGTTTTCAAACAGACTGCCTTTTGCGAGACACAGGAGACAGGAGCCATGCAGTACAGCTGTTTACTGGATGATGTATTATAGGGAAAGGGCTCACTGCCTGAGTCATTTATTGTCCAGATTATAGTAGTTAAATAAGTTCTCAGTTCAGACCTTCAGAATATTGGGGAAATTCTCTTAATGCATTCTAAAGTATCAGCTCGGTCACTACATGTATAGCTGTATAGCTCCTAGTCACAAACATTGCTTTTTAAGCAATTTATGATGAAAGGAAAGTTTCCCACTGAAGAACTTTCAGTGCTGGAGGTCAGCATCAGTTAAAGCACTGTTGCTTATAGTTGCACTTGTGTGTGCCCAAACATACAATATTCTCATTCCTCATCAAAAGCAACTTGTTTGCAAGTGCAGCTCAGCACAGGAGAACAAAAACGATGCAATGTGGAAAAAAGTGGACAAAGGTTGAATTATCTGTGCTGAAAAATAAGAAATCTCGTCACAAAGACACACATCTAAGTCCTTTTGCATACTGGCATGGACACAATTCTATTTCATGGGCATTGATGTGCGTTGGTTACTCAGTTCAATAAAAGAGAATAAGAGAACTGTAAATGCAGTATGTTCTTCAACAGAAAATTTGAACAGTCTGTTCTTTTACGTGATAGAATGATAAGCTTTTTCTTTAATCCTGTGAGTCCAATGTTTGGATACAAATTATAGCCTTGTAACTCAATAGTAAGAGAATATAAAATGGAATATAAAATCCTGAAAGACGGATTTAATACTGAAACTGTTCATAACGGAACATGTTTCTTCTTTTTGGCCTTTTTTTTCCTCAATTTTCAGGGGAGTATGCAAACCTTTTCCACTGAAAATATCGCTAGGCTTCATAAGTACTTTTCAGAATTGGATTACTTTATCCTTTAATTAAATATTGTGGACAGAAAAGTGAACTTTCAAGGAATATTCTATTTGCTGGAAGAGTTTTGGCTGTTTGTTTTGAACCAGTTTCTTCCTTAATTTAAGGACTTATTTGAGAGGATATTTATCCCCTTTCCAATTTATCTGGTATAGTAACTTCTTAAAATACTGCCCCTTGTCTTGTATAATTAGTGATATGTGTGAGAACTGAAATGGGTATCTGAATTAAAAAGTAAATTCAAGAACCATGGTACAAAAAGCTATTGTTTCCATCACTGGTATTTCAAAAGAGAAATTCATGCCTAAATACCTTTTGAAGATTTAAGCACAGGACTATTTGACTCTGCTTACAGAACTGTAATGAGCCCATACTTGAAAACTTCTGCTTTTCTGGATAAAGCATAGTTTTTTGGGGGCACACAACATCTCTGATGCAGAGTTTCTTCCTATTTCTGACAAGGGAATTTGCTTTCATCTCAAGCAGCAGATGGGATATACATATATATTGTATAGATATATTTGTAAAAGTTTTAAGAGCTAGTCTGTATGGTCAGCTACGTTTTTCAAGACTAGAATTTCTGTTACCCGTGTGTAGATTTTCCCTGTTACTATGAGGATTTAATGTACTCTCCAGATTTGTAACTTCTGTAAAAACCAAACCAAAACAAAAATTGACGACAAAAAAACCCTTTTGTTTGCGTCGTGCATCTGCCAAGTAACTTTCAGAAGTAACTTTCAGAAAAGTAAACTTCATGTTAACAGTTGCATTTCAACGGTGAATGTGAAATGTTATACCACAGCCACAATTTTGAAGCGTAGAATTGGTTCTGATTCAGGTACTAGTCAAGACCTGTAGTTCATAACTCTGGGATGTAGGACTGAAGAAGATATATGAAAAATTAAAAAAAATATATAGAAGTAGGACAGATATAATATTACATCATAGTAATAAATGAATGGGAGAAGCTGTCTATGGTCTGTCTCCCTATAAATGTGTAACTATCAGGCTACCAGCAGAATCTGTATTATCTGAAATTATTGATCTATCGAATTATTTATTGATGAAGACTGTTCATGTCTGATTTCAAAAACCTTCAGAAATTCTGAATAGAATGAAGGAAAACAATATTGCGAAGTCAGTATAATCCTTGTGTCTCTGTGGGCATAAGTAAAACCAGAGCGTAGCAAAGGTTCTCATAATTTTTAACATGAAAAACAGAAACTGTTTGTTCTTCTGTTTGTTCTTCTTCTCATTAGTGAAGAATGCCCTGGTTGACTAGCAGCTTGTCTCTTGAACATGTCTTCCTTATTCCCCAAAGATACATAGGTTGCTCCAAAAGTAATGCTCTTTAATTATTTCCATGGAAGCTACAAGAGATACAAAAAGCTACAAATTCTCAGCTGCAGAACGCTATTTTTCCATATAGTCACCACCATTATCTATGAATTTTTGCTAGCAATGAACAAAGAGTATGCCACACTCATAAAAATCTGCATGGCTGTTTGGAACATGCCTTGTCTTTCACGTTGCTGTCATCAGTTATGAAATGCACCACCCACTGCCTCACTGTGCTCACATTTACTGTTTGGTCTCCATAAATGTTTGATCTATGAACATTCAGTTGGTGAATGTTAATAGGTGTTTTTTTTTCCACATGGAGAAACTCATTTCCACACCTTTGCTTTGTACTTTCTTCCATATCAGACACCATTTTGTCAGAATGCCCTGTACTGCATCTGTCACACAGCAACAAAATGTAACAGAATATTGGTGGAAGGTTCAACCTTTACTACCTTATCAGCAACATCTACTGCTAATGTTGTGGGCCAGCGTAATAAAATAGAAAGCATTACTTTCAGAGCAGTTCTCGTACATTACTTTTTACCACCTCAATGTCTTCCATACGCAGACGTTGCCTATTCCCAGTTGCTCTTAATCTTCAGTGCTTCCACATGGACTCATGAAACTCAGCTTTCCCCAAACTACACAATTATTCAACACTCACCATGTCTCCAATTATTTGTCTATGTGTTATGATTTCAGTAGGAACTTCTTCCTACTGTGTTTTTACAGTGACCCAAATATCCTGTATGCTAGCATTACGAAAATTGTAATTAATCAAATTGCTTCTATTTCCAATATTACCTATATTTCTGTGTGCTTTCTCATGTTTATTTCCAAATGTGGTACTTGATTTTTTATTCTTTATTGTTAATGGAAGCTTAACATGAGAAAAGATAAAACAAATTACTCTCTTCTCTTGAACATACTATTTGTCTTTATTTTTTTTTAATCCCTTGGACAGGAATTTTTATCTTCAGAGTGGAAAACAAATGTTGTAAATCAGTGTATGTTCTGTAGACAGGGAGGTGTGACAAGACCTCTGACTGGTTTTGGACTTCTATTAATGGCTTTTTTGTTGAACTCTGAGGACATACTTTATTCAGAAAAGGCCAAGTGTTAGTGAAAGAACAAGACCTCATGCTGCCTGATGACAAAGTGAAAATGATCATATTCTTTGTCTGCAATATGTGCTGTAACTAAGAAAGAGCAGGAAAAAAAAAATCACTGTTTTTTAATTGTACCTAACGGAAGAAAAATGGTCTTTTTCTTGTTTAGAGAAGAGAAGGTTGCTGTGCTTTTTGAAATTACTATAATGTTTGGATTGAGTGTATAAATGCCATCAGGAAATGGAAATGCTTCAGTGGAAGAGCGGACTTGTACCTTTTTTAATAATGATGATTTCAGCTGGAGTCAGTTGGTCTGCCCCAATTCACTCTAGCCAAGACCTAGGTTATAAATATATTACAGCTTTGTTGGTTTCTATTACAGATTCATTGACCTTTATCTCAACGGAAAACCTTTTTTAACTGAGGCTTTTTCTGCTTTCCAATTAGACATATTTGGCAGTTTTCCCTTGATATATGATTGTGTGACTGCAAGTTGATTTTTAATTTCTTTAGATATAAAACCACTGTAAAGCTCTGCCAGCTGCAAATGGAAAATGAAGATTCCAGTTAAAGAAATGTTAAACTGAGATGACCATTAACATAAGACAATCAAACTGTTTCTCTTCCTTAAGGGAATATGGTCTTGCTATAGTGATCAATTATTTCTTCATAATGACCATTTCATTGGGTGTTGACATTTAATTAAATGCACAAAAAGAAAAGCTGTAGTCAGAGGTACACAAACAACAATAATTAGGTTCAGTTCATTCTAAAAACAAGATTTAATTAGATTTTAACCTTGCTTTTTTTCATTTAATATATGAACTTCATATAAATGCATATTAGCATGTTTTACCATATCACGGCTATGTTGTTCCTTTTAATGACTGCAGTTCAACAGCTGAAACAATTTATGGCCTTTTTTTTCCTCTTTTTTTTTTGTATTAATGAAATGCTATTTTAGACAAAAAAAATACAAGTTAATGGAGAAAACAATAAGGTTTCTGGATTTCAGTTATATAAAATAACATAAGCTTTCCTCACAAAACAGGAACTGCTATTCTCTATAGAATCTGTTAAGTAGATCATAACCTGCTTTTGTAAACAAATCGGGTTTTTTGTATTTAAATCTTAAACTGTAAATTGAAATCTCCTAAATCTATTAAACATTGTGTGTTAGTCACCCTTAGTTGTCTTAAATCTTATACTTGATTTTTTTTTAATACTAAGTTTCTGACCTTCTACATTTTCTCGACTTCAGCTGAGGGTGAATTTGTTTACAACTTTAGAAAATTGTCACAGTTTTTTATAAAAGGTTGTTACCTTTTCTACTACAGCATTGGAATAATGACTTAAGGGTTATGGACCGTGTGACACAGTAGGGCCATGTTAATGATCCTACTGAGCTAAAAAGAAAAACTAAAAAGTTACCCACTATCCTAACCTGAGCAATTTTTGTTCTGAAGCAGTGTTTGAAAAGGATAGTGTTTTTTGTCTGGTTGGTTTTGTATCATCAGATATGAGGAATTCTTTAGTTAATTAGACAAGTGGTAAAAATATTCGAAACAATTTGAGTTTTATTTTGATGCTGAGCCAACATCACCTGAAGTCCTGCAAGCTGCCTACAAGATACAACATTATGTTTCTTTGTGAGATATCCATGCTCCTTACAGACCCACAGAGATATTCTGTAAAAGCTGTTACCTACATGGAACTGACTTTCCTTTACAAAAGCTCAGTACTGATTTTTCTCTTAAGGAGGACAGTTGTTATGCAAGGAAACCTATCCGAGCACCAGTCCTACAAAGACAGGGTGAGGCTTGTTCAGCCTGGAGAAGAGAAGGCTCCAGGGAAACCTCACTGTTGCCTTCCAATACTTAGAGGGGGACCGACTTTTTACATGGTCTGATAGTGACAGGACAAGGAGAATGATTTTAAACTAAAACAGGAGATTTAAATTAAATATTAGGAGGAAATTCTTTTCTCAGAGAGTGGTGAGGCCCTGGCACTGCTGCCCAGAGCTGTGGATGCACCATCCCTGGAGGTGCCCAAGGCCAGGTTGGATGGGCCCTGGGCAGCCTGAGCTGGTGGAGGGCAGCCCTGCCCATGGCAGGGGTTAGGGCTGGGTGGGCTCTAGGGACCCTTCCAACCCAAACCGTTCTGTGATTCTGTGATATGATTCTATAACTTATCAAGAAAGATTGTGGCACTGGAACCTTCTGCAGCCAGAGTGACTGACAAAGAAGTGTAGTTTACTGTGTTCTCCGTAAGCAGACTATGCACCCCAATTATTATTTTTATTATGTGACTATGACTGATACAGTTTTATTTTTACTAGTTCAAAAAACGTTGCATTATTACCTAGTAAAACTGGCTTGAATAGGGCACCCAAAATGATAGATAACCAAGTACAAGATCTCTTAATAAAATCAGGAAAATAACATTTTTTTGTAATATGCAAGATTTTTATGCCAGTATTTTATATAAGAAGTATATCTTGCAGGTCTAAACAAATACATTTATTATACTTCCACATGCTCAATGTAAATTTATTTTCTTTAATGTTCTGAGCACCTGAGCCAATCTGCTCTACGGTCCCAGTGGGAAAGCAGCACAGCTTGAGAGAGGCAATGGGAGGACAAAAGCAACCTGTTCCTTTTCTTACTGACGTGATTTAGCAACATTGTTTTGTTTTGTTTTGTTTTCCTGCTTGTTAAAAGAGCAGGCTATAAATTTCTCTAATCTCTTTCTTACTCCAAGTCATTTTTACCATGAATGTATCCAGAAGCCATTGGAAAAATTGTTTAAAATTGTTCTTGGAGCTGTTATTTTGAAAATAAAGGAATGAACTCTGCAATCATTATAAACAATAGTGGGAGGTCTGCCATAAGCTTCAAAGCATCTGCATTATACCTCTTCCTTTAAATTCCATTCTTTTAATGATGTCGCATGAATTAAAAATTGTAAGTAAGTGAAATCATTTCTTAGAATAGGAATAAAAAATTATTATAAAATTGATATCCACAAAATCAACAACATTTAGGGAGGAGCTGATGTGCTACAGGGTCAGACCTTTGCCACTCAATAACAATAGTTGTATCAAAAACAGTAAAAATATGGCAAGGGATGTGTTTCCTTGTTACATGGTAGAAATAATGGCTTAGTGACTTGAATACTCTTTGGAAGTGATTTCTCAATTAAATACACTCCTCACATTGCTTCGTTGTTATTTTAAAATGCCTTTGGTTTTACTCAAAGTATTAATCATTCAATAAGAATTCTTTGATCAATGAAATCTGGAAGATAATGCCTAGACGTTCTTCCCTTTGCTCCAGTCTGTCTAGTTGCCCATCACATTTTTGGGAAATGCACTTAGTGTATTAAATGTGACTCATGTAGTGGTAGAGTTTAACCTTCAGCAGCTCTAAACATTTAAGCACATGTTCAGGGAAAAAAGTTTTAATAGAACATTTCAAATGTATACAATTCTGGCAGTCTTTTGTGAACTTAAAGACAAAAATTCAGGAAATCTTTACAAAATTTATGTAAGGCAATAATGCTTGAAAGAGTGTAGCCACTTATAAATTCATAAATAATATGAATAATATTGCTCAGGTTAAGCTGATTTTTTTTTAGAGAAAAGCGGACCACACTAGAAGTACTGACAATTTTAATTCAGATTAGAAAAAGTGTTTTTCTCCTCACATTACTATTACATAAATGCTCCACGTATCCTGCAGTTGAACGTAGAAGTTACAATGAAATAATTTCTAATCCTTTACAGCTATGATTTGGTAAAAATACTGTCTTCACTGGGCTTTTTTGAGATTCTTTTTCATTTAGTATCAAATTATATTCAGATTTAATAATCTTTTTCATTCCAGTTTTTGTGTCTTGTTTATTTTTTTTCCTAATAAGTAATGCAAAGAGACAGTTTCAGACAGAGCAAGATGTTCTCTAAAACATTGTTTTTTAATTAGCTGCTGTTCACAGTAGTGAAGATAACTTTTATATAATATCCATCATGTTCCAAAGAATTCATGTTGAATATTCAATCTAGAAAGTGAAATATACTTTTGTCTGCTTTATTCAGTTTATTAAGCTAAATAAAGGTTAAGTTTCTGTTACGTTTTTTAGAGCTGAAATGAACAGATATCAATGGAGATCTCATCTGTCTTGCCTGGAAGAGTGTGTCAAAGACATAGATTTACGTTTTGAATTCAAGACAAGTAATGTATTATCTTCAGTTAACATGAGCATAAATTACTCACATACTAACTCATCAACAGTCAGCTAGCATCCACTGCTGGAAATGAAATCCTATGATACTTGCTTCAGATGGCATCATTTTACAAGCGGTGAAGTTAGACATTACGCAGAAAAAAATGCAGCTATTGACCAAAAACGTTGTGACTTGATTTCTGATGATTGTGTGGTTGTATAATTCCTTCCTCCTTCCTCCCTCCTTTTTGGCAGTAACAAAACAGCTGTTCAGAAAGCTGCAGACTAAAACGTGACAATATTACAGGTAGTCATTATCCTTCATCGCTGAGATTATTTAATCAGAATTTACATCTTCAGTATAAGATAGTAAAGTATGTACTGAAAAATAGTACAGCAGTGTTTGTGAACAGCTTAGGAAAAAAGACACTTATTCTTACTACCTACCTGACTACTCCAATAATACCCTGTATCTTTATCTGTATCTTTATAAAGGTTCTGAGATGATACAGCATGTAGAAAGGCATATCTTTGTGTCAAGAAATCACAGAAGACAGGCAGAATTTACAAGTGGTAACAGTACATCAGCTAGAACCAAACGTAGCTTTGATATAATTGCTGGTTACATTTATTCCTCTGGAATAAGCTCTCTTCAAGCTCTGTCATTTAGGTGGCGTTGACCAGCTAAATGCATAATTATTATAATCAGTCAGGATGATAAAAAATTAAAAAATGTCCTCTCCGTGTATATATTTGGAGTATGCTTTTTCACATTGTGTAATTACTGTTAGTGGGTCCAAGCAGCCTCCTCAGATTGCACAAAAACGTTCTCTTAGAAAAATTCACTAACAGATAAAACAAGTACCCTCATTTCAAATAGGTGCAGGGCACTTCACAAATTCTGTACACTGATTAATAATGTGTTTTTTTTTTTTTGGTTTTGTTTTGGAAAAGTAAATTCTGAATAGTTTGAAGTATTTATTAAGTAGTCAGACAGAGGATGAGCAGGAAATACCAGTAGAGCTGGGAGAATCCTCTGCCTCTGCTGGAAAAGGAGATCTGGTAAGAGACATGGAGCAGTGGCCGGTACTTATGAAGAGCCACAGGAGCTGAGAAAAATGGGAGAAAAGAGGGAGGGAAGGAAGTAGAGATGGAAAAGAGGAAGTAGAGAGGGAAGGAAGGAGCAAGAGAAATAAACGTTATTTCTTGACACCTTCATATCCATCTTGCTGGACTCCTGCTGGGAGCCTGAAAAACAGTTAGAACAATATCTTAAAGGACAGATGGCGTAGCATAACTCTGCTCAAAATCTGTTCTTATTTCTCTGATTCACCCTTTGCCCAGTATGTGTAATTCTGAGAACGGACTGCAGCTTGATTTACATATTATTCCCTACTCATTGTGTCATGCTCATGCATTTCCAAATGTTTTATGAAGAAATTACGGCCAACTCAAGTTTAAATTTCAAATTAATTTGATAACCACTGAACAGTCATTTATACCTCTATCCAGGAATGGCCTATTGGTATAGTCAATTTAAACTCAGCCTTTTTCATATATTAAATTTCAAAGGATGAACTTCAAAATTCAGCTATGCAAACTGAATTCAAGTTAGATATGGTTTTTGATGACTAAGAGGAGTTTCTAGTGCTACTTAGGCCTAAATTATCTGAGGCACTGTCCTATGAATGTTCTCCAGAGAAGAAACGTCCAGCTAAGGGAAAAGATGACCAGAAAACCAGACTAGCAAAATGTTTTCTCAGCAGCGCCGAATAAGAAGGGGGCAATTTTATGTGTCAAGTTCAGAGAATAATTACTCGTTTTCAAGGTGGCCAGGCGCATCAATCATATGATATGTTCTATCATTAAAATGGCATGTTTTTCTTGTCTATCTCTACTTAAAACTGCTACTCCAATTCATTCAGTGCTGTGGAACACACAGATCTGAGACCAAATTAGGGTAGTTTGTTATAATGACTGCCTTAATGTTACATTTTTCAGAATAGTTAAGAGTTAGAACAGCTTGTCTGGTAGTAAGCTGAAGTAAATCATGTAAACATGTTATCTGTAATTGAATCTTATTAGTTTTAATTCATATTCTCTGTAATTAAGCAATTCTTTTTTTTATAATGTATCAATCAAAACAATTTATGAGTGTCAAAGCAAAATGAATCAAACTGCATTTATATAACTTGGCAAATAGTTTTATTTTGTTTTGTCTTAGTCATTTCCTTTTGTTGCAGTTGTTTTAAAGGGGATTTATCTTGTCTGAAAAATATTAGTTTGAAAGTGTTGCTTTGACATGACTTCAAGTGGTTTTTTTCTGACCATAAGGAAAATGCTTTCCTATACTGAAAGACGCTAGCAGTAATGATTGAACTGGAGATATGCTTGAATTCTTTCATTAAAAATCCAGATTTTGTTTGTTTTGTTTAACAAAGACAACGTTTGTCCTTTTCTCTCTGCATTTCCTATCTCACTATCTCAGATTTCATTTAATGTCGAAATCATTTGAGCTATTACATCCACTGAAGAAAGCATTATTTAAAAGTTTGTGACTCTAAAGCTGGTAACAGTAGAGTCACTTTAATGCTTTAGGTATTCATTAAAGGCATTCAGTTTGCAAATTCAGTTTTTTAACCACCAAAACCTTTCTTTGGAATATATGTGGTATTTTTTGTCCAGGAACCAGCTTATAAGAGTACAGTCTTTGCTCAACATTAAGTAAAGAATAATCAGATCACAGCATTCTCTAGAAACGTGCTTGCGAACTCTGAATTTAGAACTTGGCAGAGATTTGGGGTGAATTTCCCTTTTGTGCTTCTGTAAAGCCAGGGACTTGAACGTCAACCTCCTTGTGTAAAATGTGGAGTAAATCCTGCATGTATCAGAGCCGTTCTACTTCCCAGTCCCTGGGGAAGTCCAGAGGCTGCTTTTCACCAAAGCACCAACTGGGTACATTTCAGTAATTTCTGAATTAAAGCACAATAACATTTCACTTAAAAATCCATTTAACATTTTAGCTTTTCATTATTTATCTGGGATGATACATACTTTTAACTGTACATTGTATCTTAAAAATCTGTTTTAGCTGAGACTTGAAATCCATTTTTTTTAGCCAATTCTAATCTCTCTTTTTTCTTAAACCAATCAAGAAGAAGCTTGACTGTGGTGAGATATTTAAAACATCTACACAAATTACTATGAATGACATTTTAGCATGGGTCTTTGAATGCACAGAGCGTGGCTATATGACATGAAGCATAACAAACATTGCCCTGAAACCTTTTTGACGTGGTATCTTACCATATGGAAATTCTAGAATTTAACATGTTTTGAGATGGCAGGCGGTTCTTCATTAATACGCCTACACAGGAACAGTGCATACTAAACATTCTGACTTGCTAACAGGGCTATATTAATACAGAATAGGAGTCTTGAGATAATTACAGTTTTCTGTCTGGAACAGAGAAGTGTGTGAAATAGATCTTTACTTAGGTAGCCAGAGAAAAAAACAATTTTCTCCTTTAGATGTGTATTTATCTTAGTAAATCACCAGCCAATGAATTTGAGATTGTCTGCTATACTTTAACTACATACAGCATTTAAAATGTGCACAATTGGTCTCTTTCCAGTGTAGGAACACATTTTTTCCTGGTTACAAGACTGAGGTTTTCAAAGCAAAATGTGAAGATTTAGCAATCGGAAGAGTTACATAGAAAACTCTGTTTATGTATTTATATATTTATCTATCTATATGTCTGTCTACCTGTATGTTTAGTTAGGACCTAAAAAACAAAACAAAAACACTAAAATTTCAATACAAAGATGGAAGCAAAAGGTAAGCAAACTTGCTGTAGAATCAGCAGCGTTCATGTTGTCAGGAAGTTCCTGATGCTTTTCCCTTTTAATTATGGAATTATTTTATTGTTACACTTCTCAATTTAAAGCTACTATAATAGGCTTGTGTATTAAAAATAAAAGTGGCAAACACAGATTAGGATGCATATTTATATGGATAAGTATTCGGGGACCAAAGCTTTTGCAGAAATTAGCTCAGCAGGAATAACTGAGCCATCTTTGTTATATGTAAGGGTCAAAGCCACTTCATTTCTTCTCACAGAATCTGGACAAGCATACCTAGGTATTGTTATGGTCCCAGGAATGCAGTATGGAATGAAGCTGTTTAGTTAAGTAGTTTTACTGCTGGAAATGGCCACTGATTTTTGGGTTTTGGCTCTGAGAAAAGTTGTGCAAGGCAGATCTGCCCTTTCTCCCTGTTGTCTCCATGTCACCTTCCCAGCCCTCAGTTTCTCACTGCCCAAGAGCAATCCTTCCTGCTGCCGATAAAGCCCCTGGCTTTAAAGTGGCCTCATGGACCCTTCTCTGCACCTTCTGCCCAGTTCCTTGGTGGTGTGTGTCAAACACACCAGGATGATGTGTAATTCTAGGCTTTTCTGTTGGTTTATTGTCCCTTGCTTGTCATCTAGGTGCTTGAGACCATTGTGAAGTAGGCCTGTGTGGGAGTTATTTAATGCTTTGCCTGGGTCAAGGCAGTCTGTTGAACTCATCAGGACCTCCTACAGGCACCACACACCCTCTCTAGTGCACGTCCATCTTGTCCATTTGTTGGGGCTTCCTTCTTTCTTTTTCTTTTTTGTCTCTCACATGAAGAAGAAAGAAACAACTGCAAAGGAAACTCATGATATCTACTGCACCAACTCTTTACAGACAGAACCAGGAAGGCTTTTAAGGTATTTAAATCCTAATGGGTGCCTAAAATTTCATTCCTTTCACTGGTAGGTAGGTGCCAAAGCAGGAGGAATGCTTCTGAATATCTTTGTAGCTCTGCCCCTCTTTGTTTAAATATAGCTAATGGTCAGTGGTGCAGGAACAAACTTTCTATTTAAAATGGGCTGCTTGCATTTAGTCTTGTAATAGCCGTCTGCCTCCATTGATTTGTTTATGCATGTTACTATATTTGTGTTGCTTTGCAGTATTTTTTTTTAAATAGTGTTTCCGTTGATTATGATGGTTAATACTGGTTTGAGATTAATAGTGAAGCCATGTATTAGCAATTTATTTCCTACACTTACTCGTTCAACCACCCACATGGAACTTTTTGCCCAGGGAAATAATTCAGTGTGTTTACCAAGATTTTCTTTAAAATAAATAAATATTTATGAGTAGCTGAGAGTACAAAGACATTGCCTATATATATTTTTTATACAAAAACTTTAAAACCCCAAAATTCATTTCAGAAGTAATGAAAGATTTCAAGAAGCAAATATAGCGTTTGCCAGAAGCATCACTCACAGAGCGCTTAGCAGCAATAATATCTAGTTAGTACGTCCTAATTCTCACACAGTCTGCAAACTGAATATATAATTTGTATGCATAAAGAAACATACTTCATCAGAACAATCTAAATCAGCAGTGAGTCATAGTTAAAAGTATAATTGCAGTTTTGATTTTAGTATCAAAATATTCATAGTTTTTATTACGTGAGAAGTATCAGCAGACAGCAATTTAGATTGGAGGCTCACTGACTGTTTAAAATAAAGCAACATAGGTAACCTTTTAGATATCCATAGGAAAAATAGGAAAATAATGAATATTATTAAATTCACATTTAAAATCAATAGATTTGTGTATGTATGTATATTTGTTCTGTCGTTTTTTCTTCTTCTTTTTTTTTTTTTTTTTTGGAATGATCTTTGTTTTTAGAATAAAAAAATTGACTGGATACATCTTTATACTTTACATATGACATAGAGATGGTGGGGGGATGATGCAGATATAGGTAGCAACAGAACCAGTGCAATGGGACAAGTGGCTGCAACCTTTTATTTAATAAGAATGCACCTACTGAACACTGCTGAAGAGATAAAATGTGTTCAACTTCTTAAATATGGGCTTCAGCTCCTTAAGCCTGAGAGCATTAACTGTAGCAATATTCTTTGGTATTTCAAACCACAAATGACCTACTTCTGGGCACATTCTTTTTTAATAATTGCATTGATCTGCATTTCCTGATTGTTTATGGGTACCCAGCCTGATACATCTTCGCTCCAGTTTTCAGAAAAGCAAAGTCATTGCAGATGCCTTAAAAGCCAAGAGAGAACTGTGCACCTCTGTACTGAGCTGTTACCAATGTTGACATTTCAGCCGGAGCCCTGTGGGCTCCTAAGTTTGTAACTTTTACAGACATTGCATTCTGAATTCTTTGCTCCACTCCATATACTTGGATTCAAACATGGTCAAATCAGGGATGTTCTGTAAGGTTTAAACATATGGAAAGCTTACACAGATAAATCTTGGTATGCTTTTACACTAGGTGATAGCAGTCAACATTACATTTTCAAATGACCCCAACTGGTGTATAAAATTTTTCACAATATGTTGAAATAGACAGCCAGATGGACAGAAGGAATAAATGAAAGATGAATGATTTTGGTGGCCATGTCTCTAAATATGGAAAAGTTCAACAATGAAATATATTAAATCGAGGAAAATAGGTAAGGAGTGAAACCAGAACTGTAAGTTATCTTCTTGTCTTTCTGGCACCATACAGACTTATGGAAACTTATGTCTTATTTATTGACAAGTTCTTAGCTGCAGGTAACTGACAAAGAATGATGATGCATTCAAAGCCATTCTGTAGCAGAGAATCATTACAGCATTCAATTAAAATCCTCACTGCTAAGAGATATCAGTTTCATTTTGTATAAAAGTTACTGCCAGGTTTGTTCTGTTTTGTCTTTTTAGATTCATTTAAAGGATCAGTACTTTCACGGTTAGTCCTTTCTCAGATATTTTTTTTCTCCAGAGAAGTTTTGAGTTTAGCTCCAGTTATACTGTTAATTTCAGTTTTTCATTCAGTTTCCTCACAGTTTCAGAAAGCCTTCTATCAGATTGCACATTCAGTAAAATTAAATAGGTTTTCAGGACACTGTAAAACAAGTATCTGTGAAGAAGGTCTGAGTGGGTGTATTTTTTGTATTGGTTTGTTGTTAAATAGGATGGATATGAGTTGTCAGCGCCAAATGAGATGTTGACTATAAAAAGTATCATCCTAGCTGTACTGAATTCTTAAAATGTATGACCTTTGGATTCAACCTTATAAAAGCGTATCCTCCAAGACCATAAGATAGATTGCCAGCAGGGCAGGGAATGGCTTCCTGTGGTTATCTGTCCCAAAGAAGAACAGGTATGAACAGAAGCCGGCTTAATTAGGTTTGTTACAGGACTAATCCCTGAACAGTGGCAGGTATGCAAGAATCAGGAACAGTACAATTCATTATTCGTAACGCATATCCCTCTACTTAATAAACCTTGAATGCAAACATTACTAGTAAACCATGTTCTCCTTCAGCTGGCTGGCTTCCAGAGCCATTTTGTTGCATCTTAGAACACATGCTTGTCAAGAGCCTAATTTAAAGATTTTCTAGTTAGTTTTATTGTAATAGGTATGCTCTATTGCTACTCAGCAATTTTCTGATGATTCTGAAAATGAACCCTTAAGATTTTTAAAATTTCAATGGCTTCCTGCCCCAATAGACCAGTGGAAGGACAGAAAGCATCACCTCTGAATCTGGAAAGTCCTTTGTTAGAATAATTATGGCTTTAATGCACTCTCAATTAGAGAATAAAATAGTGTTCCAGCTTAATGTTTTTTGAAATTCTCATTGCTAACCAGCCACTTCTCCATGGGAAGAAAAGGAAAAGTCTGTAAATGTTTCATCCTTTTTATAATAGGAGAGGAAATAACTGAAAGATTTTTCAAGTCTGAGAAGCTGAGCTGCAATGAAAACTGCCATTAGTGCTTTCACACCTGGTTGCAAGCCACTGAAGTCAGTGCTGTTCTATTGACAAAGCAGCGTCAGCCTGTCGGTTCAGGATTTAACTCCAGCCTTTCAGAGCTGCTGTCCTGGAAGCATGAAGAAGTTAAATAAGAACCACCGACTCTGTTCCAAGTTTCCTGCATTTACAATGAAAGATTTCTAACACTGCTGTAGCTAGTGAAGGGGAGCTTGTGTGTTTCATCTTTTGCTATGATTCCTGGATGCTTCAACAATTTCTGTAGTTATGAATTGCTCTCTGTATTTATCAGGTCCATTTACTGCTGCCAGGAAGAGAGCCAGCTTGGGACTGCAGAATTCTTTACTCTGTTTGCTTCCCTAAAAAAAAAAAAAAAATCTCTATTAAGACTATCAACTAATTTGTAGCTTCTCTGGCAGACCATAATGGCTTTTTTGGGCATTGTTGATAGGAAGTAGAGTGAAGCAACCAATGCTGAGCAACATGAGAATTTTCACATCTCACTGAGTGTGGGTAGACTGCCAATATGTGAATTAGACTATTTCTCTCAAATATAATCATCTCTGTTGTCAACTAGGGTAAGATTTCCTGTGTAAGACATCCTTCCTTCTCCCCAATCTGTGCTCTATCTCATGGCTTCATCCCTTTATTCTGAGCAATGTTTTGTCCATCAGTTCCATATTCCTTCTTAAAAGATTAGTCTAAAATCTACTTCTAGACCAGTGTTTCTCTCTCTGGTTGCTCATGGAGTTTCTCTAAATGTTTTTATTGGGTGAAAATTTATATTTTCAGCAACTGGTTGCTGCTCAGTGGTGGTATTGCTGTCAGGTAGATGCAGGACTCACAGTATTGGAGGTGCTTTTCTGTGCATGGTCTCTGTGGCCCAGGGAAAAGAGCCCACCATTGTATACAAAGATCAATTCATTTTGTGTTATCTGGATTGTTTTTCTAACAGTAACATAACTTGTCTTAGAAACAGTACTATGGATTCCAGATTCTTATTTGTTGAGAACATGAATGCATGACAGGAACTGAAAGTTTGCCCCAGTGTTTTCTTTTTTTCTCAGTAATACTGTTAGAACCTTCAGTTCATACCTGGTTTATCTTCTAAACTCCCAGGTACAAGAAAATGTGCATCATGAATTATATTTTTTAATTCTACCCAGAATGAAGAAGGTGGATAGAACAGTAAAACCACACTGCAGACTCTATAACAAGAATCTTACAATACCCAAACTTGCATGATCCTTCCCACAAATTAGTACTCATGTAAAATGGGTGCCATTTGTGACCACTGCATTAGGTGGAGTCTCACAGTAGGTGGTAGATGAAGACGAAATCTTCACTATATAATAGAGTGGAAGAAATATCTTAGGTAGTACACGGAAATATTGAGCACGAGGGGAAAACTCTTTCCAAAAGATGGAAGCAATTCTTTGCTGGCACCATTAAAATTACTTTTGAAATATGCTAAATTCAAATTTCCTATTTCTAGCTGTACTGGAAATGCTGTAGTTTGAGCCCAACTGACACTCAGGGGATATAATGAAGTTAGGTCACTAAAAGAAATATAAAATAACTAAATCATGAAAGAAAGGACTCTGGGACTAAAGGCTTTGGAAATGGAATATAGTTCTCTATGCAGCTCAATAATTAGGCTACCATTGATCATGATGATGAGTCTCTGGCTTCTAAAATTTCCTGCATATATCTCCAGTTTAAATGTGAGATCAGACCATTGGCTGAGGTTTTGAAAGAAGTAGTGAATGAATGAGAGGTCTTTGGAGTCCATGTCCTATTTACACACATTCTGTTGATTTAAAGTTTACAATTTGTCACAGTATTTAGTGATTTAGTTTCCCTCTGGTATTAATTTTGGTTACTTTCAGTGTGTATTTCTTCTCTCTGGCTGACACTGGAAAAATATAATTGAAATCTCATTTTTTCATCAACTCATGGGATTCTGTGCCTAATATTTTGTCCTGAGGATAGTAACAAGGACATGAATACAAGGCAGTCAAAATAATGGATTTAAAGATATCTCATTTGTGATTCTTCCAGCAACTGTTTCATTTGCACACATAAGAAACCTTCTGGTTTTTTTTGTTTGTTTATTTTGTTGTTGTTTTTCCCCAGATTACTTTATATTGGACCTTTATCTTTTTATGCCAAATAAATTTATTGTTGTTCTTTTATAGTACCACAGAAGAATGATTTATTAAATGCTAAGTCATCATTATTTGATGTATAAAGAAAACAAAAAAAGAATGATATTAAGATACAGGATGAATTTCATCAGTCCTATTAGATATACATGACTCCCTAGTAAGAACAGGGCGTACCTTATGAAAAGTATTTTGAAGCGAAAAAAAAAAAGAGACTGCACAAATGCCATAAATATCGTCTCAGTTGTAAACATCTTAAATTTTGATTGTGTTTCTTTCATGTGCTAGGAGTTTAACTCTATGGGCTTGAAATAAAGGTGAATGGGAAGGGGCAAAAATTAATCTGTAACTGGCAGAGATTTGGACAAGTGTAGAATATTTTTGCTTTGACTGCTAAAATCAAAAAATCATGGGGTCTATGTTTTTCATGCTTTTAGACAATTTAAGTATAGGAAGGGATTGCTATTTGAATGGAGTCGGCGATGAAATTCAGAGAAAAATCTTCTTTAAATCTGAAGGGAATAATCTTAGGGAACACAACTATGTTTACCCTCATATAATGGTTTTTTGATGAGACATGAGACAGTGTTGAAATATCAGATATCTAAAACAAATTTGGGTCCCTGGGTTACACAGGCTGAAATTCCTTATGTTTGCTCACCTATTTCTTTTATGATATGATTGTAAGTGCTTATAATAACAGACATAAAAATAATGATATTAACTGTTTTCCATCACACATTTTGTTCCCGTTCAATTTCTTTTTCCTTTTTTTTTCTCCTAAAGATTATGCGATGTTCTTAGGTTTCTTTAGAAGTACATTATTTTTTACCAAAGATATACTTTTTTAATCCATTTATTTATTGAGTGATTGGCTCTAAGTCCCACTCCACCTCTCTTTCTCTGTTATTAGCCATATTTGGAATAAGTAGGATGAAAGCATTATCTCCCTGTTTCTTGTGGAAGATTAATAAGAGTTGGGAGCAGTTGTTTGAAAGTAAATTTGCAATGAAGCTTGTTTTTCAAAACTGCTCATATTCATAAACCATCTGCCAGTTCCTTCTTAACTTACCAGTGCTTCTAGGACAAACTTTGTCTTTTATGGAAACACAAGGAAACACAATTATGAGAAGTTTTGATCTGGCAGGAAAATTGAAACAAAAACCTCCATGGTGAATGATTTTCTCAACAGTATCAACAATTTTATGAAATTAGTTCAGTGCTTAGGCACAGGCTTTTGTCAGTTTGATTATTTCTCTATTTCAAATGGAAGCTTGTTTTCATGTTTTCAATAAAAGGAATGTTCGGCTGTGAATGAGAATATGGATTTTTGCCTGTCTTTCTTACTTTGTTTTATTTTTATTTTCCCTACATATTATTCTTCTATTTTGTGCTTCAGTTTAGCCCTGAATATAATTCTTCCATAGTGGAAAGGGGAAAGGAAGTTATCTAGAAGCAGACAGCAAATTTTTAAAGTGATTTCTTAAGTAGTCTGCAGTAGAAGTGAACCCATTCATCACCTCTAGGACAAGATAAGATAAATGCAACAGTACTGTGTGTGGAAAAAGGTGCATTGTAAATCAATTAATATTTTTTTTTCTCCAAAATTTACATTAATGTGCCTTTTTACCTTCAGGTAAAAAACAAAACAACTCTGTATTATTTGATCTGTTCTGCCTATCCTCAACTTACATGCACCTTCAATCACTTCTAATCAGTGCGGTTCTTTATGAGCTGTTGTTTTCAATCATGTAGAATACATCCCATGAGAACATTCTATCAGTGCATTATCCTTCCTGGATTATCTCTCCATTCACTATTAATTCATGAGATTGATTTACCCCCTTCCTTGTACAGAAATATTAACATATAATTAAGATACAAATCCAAATGTGAGACTATAATAACAGGAAAGCCATCTGAGGGAAACAAAATCACAGCAGTGACATGTTCTAGAAGAGGGATACAGCTGAAGATTAATTGGTAAGCACTCATGCCAACAGCAGATAACTCATGTGCTGCATTCACAGAGGGAATCTACAGACTCCTTGCCATAAATAAAGGAGACGGCTTTCTGCAGAGCAATTCCTAAATCTGCTTACATTTAAAATGATTCCTCATGTTGAAGATAATTTGCTGCATCCTTTGTGAAATCTGTGTAGCTCCACTGCGGTAGAGCCAATTTACACTCTCCTGGGATATGGCTCTTCTATGTCAGTTGCAGTGTCAATCAGCAGCTGTGAATTCAAACATGAGCAAACTTTTATTAAGGTCAAGCTACTGGAGCAGCAAAAGAGCTAATGGCATTCTGAATTTGTACTTGGCATTTACTGCTCAAATCTTATGAGATGAATAAACATACAGGGCAACATCTTGTAGATTTGGAGTTGCATTGTATGTTTGCGTACGTGCGTGCATGCGTGTGTGTGTGTGTGTGTGTGTGTGTGTGTGTACTTGTGATCCTCAGTAAAACTAAATTTCTTGAGGCACTGACCACGATTACTGAAAGAGAGGCAAATGGATTTTTTTTAATACATTTTTACACTGTTGAAAAGCAGGTGAAGAGTTATAAGTGGGAATATTGTTACAGATGATTCGTGAAGAGAGGGAGAAAATTCAATTTCACTTGCAAGGTTAAAAAGGAAACAGCTTTAAGTCATGTGTCTGCAAATGACTTTCTCTTTGTTAAAGATTTTATTGCACTGCAAAGTTGCTTGTGCCGAGAATACACAGGAATTAAGAGCACAATTCCAGTAACACTTTCAGAAAGTGCTATCAATAAATGAAAATTCAGATATAATTAGATACTAAAATATTCATATCGTTGTGACAATGGAACTGTTTAAAGTATGTACGAAAGCAGATGATGAAGCTTTAATAGCTAAGCCTAATATAAGATACAGCTAAATGTGATGGACACAAGATATGACCCATATGTTGGATATTGATTCCAGGTTACTAAAAATTATCACAGAAAATATACGTTTCAACTAAACTTGAATTTGAAATGTCTTAAAGCTTCTAAGGGTTTCAGAAATTCAGGAAGGAGTGAGGAGAGCTCTCAGAATACAGAACTAACAATACGATGTGCCAATAGCTTGGACATCTCACATCCCAGACAATATTACATTGATGTCAAGTCAAATAAGTTTTAACGAGCATCTAAACAGGTTCTTCAACACACACACACACAAAAAAGAAAAAAATAAAAAAAAAAGGAAAAAGAAAGAAAAAGAAAAAATAGATGTCAGAAATGGTCTGTAAATAAGACTTATGAACAGCGTGGTTTTTTGACTCCTAATCCTTTTTTCTCTTCCATGCACAGATTAGTAGGTACTTTTGGGAAGCAATGTCTTCCAAAGAAACTTCACAGAATAATGGTTTGTAATTACCACATAGAGGTGGTTGGAATGTGTGAATTCAAAGTTTAGAATTGTATCTTCCATGCAGTCTTCTTAGGGGTATGTAATAGAAGTGCAATCAATCCGCCTTTCTCCATTCTCAGAGAAAAGATAAACTTGACGCACACTGAAAAACAATGTACAATACCATAACACTTGTATCAAAACTCAGCTACTGTCATTTGCAATTAATTGGCACAATATATCACCAGACATTTTATGATTATGTAGTGAGCTGCTACAACATTGCAGTCATTAAAAAAAGGAAAGAAAGAAAGAAAGAAAGAAAGAAAGAAAGAAAGAAAGAAAGAAAGAAAGAAAGAAAGAAAGAAAGAA
>JANHGO010000195.1:0-43481 GCA_024606505.1 Aquila spilogaster
AGTCTGTCTTTGGTCTGGCATCTGTCTCTGATGGGCCATTTCCTAAACCTTTATTTTCGTCTTGGCTGAGGCTGTCCGCTTTGCAATGTTTTTTGCTGTTGCTGCTGCCTTCTTACCTGAGCCAGTATTTCCTGAATTTTTCTCTGAGCAAGCTGAAGAACATAAAGCAAAAGAAACAATCCAACATGATGTCATGCTGCAGTGACTGCTGTTTACAACTGACTATAGATGCTACTAGGATTAAGAAAATCTGGAATAACTAAATTCCTAGTACTGACAAGATTACTCACTAGTTAAAATACACTTGGGTTAGTCATTATGTACAACTTTAATTTTTAATTTTTTGTCTTTTTCCACCTACCACAACTACCTGCATGGTCAGTTTTCACATCTGTAATATAGAAAGCATGAGCATAGGAAGATGACTACCAACATTAAGACTATTGAAGCTACAGGCTACTTTCATTTTACTCCTCTGGAGACACAAATGTTTTATAAGAACCACTGTCTTAATAGAGAGTGGAGAATTTTTTTTTATACACCAGGGAATCCAGAAGGTCAGACTTACAGGACTTACCAGCCCTCCCATCTCCTTTCTGAACTAGAAGTCACCTGTAGCGAAGTATCAAAAGGAATTGGTCTGAACTAAGAGTTAAGTGAGAGAAGGAATCTTGTGATCCTTTTCTTTCTGATATTAAATCAACAGATTGGGTGATGCGGACAAATTGCATATATAGGTGCAGTTCTTGCCAGGTACTATGAGATGGCTTGTACCTCCCTTCCATCTGAATTTCAGTCCAATCACAACTTGGGTTTTCTTTTGCTTTGAAAGTTTTAGGAGTGCCAAAGCCTACATATATTGATAGGAGAATTTAAGGAGATAGTTTTACATATGTAACGGCGCAATATTGTTATAAATCTCTCACAGGCATGAGGAAAGTTTATTGCAGCAAGACAACTAGAGGAGCCTGGCAAGCAGTGCTTTCTATATCCTGAAAAAAAGTCTTCCATCCCTTGACTCTGCACTTGGATATAAAAAACAGACCATGGAAACATCAAGGTAATACAGAAATTAATTCCAGTCCTCTTACCTGGCATGCATAGAAGTGACCAGTTATTTTCACAACCACCTGATCATTTTCATCAGGTGTCTGGTCACGAGGGACTACAACTTCTGCACTTGTCAAGTTTTGAAGCTCGTTTACCTATAAATAGATAGAAGTAGTCAGAAAATCTTAAATATCCCACAACCCCAAAGCCTCAAAGATACTGCTGACCACAGAAACATCATCCTCTAAGTTATGTTTAAAAAAAGAAACTCACTAACAGAAGCATCTTTGTGCAGCAGTGTGCACTCTACAAGATGAGCCTCTTATGTCTCTAACATAAATTAGCACCAAGTTCTCTAGGTTTGTAGAAGTGTTTTAAAGACTAAATACAACACAGAGAAGGTGTTAAATACATTACTTAAAAAAGCAAATAGATGCCACAGTATTTACAGTAGAGTTTACAAGTTTAAAGTCAGAAAACTCATGCAACATATAATGTAGGGAAGAAAAAAAAAAGGTCAAAGTATTTATACATTTTTCCTTGAAAAACCTCCACAAGATGGAGAACTCCAAACAGAACAATGAGAAGTGTCCAAATTATGTTCAGTAGCCTATCAGCTTCCATAGTGTTATAAGTAGAGGTATGGTTAGAGTCTCTGTCCCATTTACACCCATTTTATTTTAGAAATGCATAGCATTATTTAATCAAAAATATTCTAGATGAACAATTTTTCAGAGATGTTTGTCCTTAAACTTCTTACCAATCAAGTAATGAAAGAGGTCACGTTGCCTCTGACACTTAACTTCAAGATCCCATTGCACTCAAGGATGGAGACCCAAGACTGAACCATTTCTTTGCAAGTATCTGCTAGCTCCTGACTTACAACCATATGAAAAATACTAGAGTACCAGCACCTTTTCAGGATTGAACAATCCTAGTGATGTTATTTTATGCAACAAACTGAGCCAAAGAAATTACATCAATTAAGTTGAAGCAAAATTTATTTTTTTTTTCTTTTTGTAATATTGAGGTCTGAACATGTCTTAATTTCCTACCACTTATTTAGAAATTATGCTTTCACTCAGTTTTGGCCAGAAATGCCACCTTTGGACACATTAGATCTGATTTTAATTAAATAAGATTAGTGAAATCTTTTTGCAAAATCTGGCATAAGCTAAGGTTCACAGAAGCAGGTCTTCAGTGGGAATGTATTCATTCTAAATGGAAGAGCTACATTTCTATTAATAAAAGTCCTGCAGATCTGACTGGGACTATCGATTTTTGTTAGATTTTTTTTTTTTTTTAAGATTAAATAAATCATACTATGAGATTGGCTTCTCTTGACTCCACACTAGAAGAAAGGAAAGCTTAACAAGTACAGCTAAATGTTTAAGCCTTATACATATATACACACTGAAATAAGAAACTTAACTGAACAACACTACGAGTTTTATTTCAGCTACTTACTGTTTTGCCTCCTTTACCAATAACTCTACCAGCAGCATAGGATGGCACTTTTATATGAGCCTCAAGTTTCACTTCTTCTTTAGGTCCAAAGAAATTTTCTTCTTTAAGTTTTCCATAGATTCTCCCTTGAGCCTGCAAAAATGCTTTCAGTTAGAGAATGTGCTTATTGAAACCTAGTTAACTTCAAGAAATTCCACAGACAGGAGAATTCTTGGTACACAACCCTGACAAAACGTTTTCCCTAATAAATACAATAACTATTTTTCTAAAAGAAGTCTTTGTACCAAACTAAGAAGCGCAGCTGTGCAACTTTAAAGATTCCATGACAAACCAGGGAATCACGGAGCAATTTAACAGAGATCATTATTATTCTGCTTTTCAGTAGAAATACTGCTTTTAAAAGAAACTATTGCATCTCTGTAAAAGAGTGGTAGAGAGAAGAACTGTCTGGCTGAAGCATTTTTTATTACACCCAGAAGCACAGAATGTAATTAATTGGCTCAGAAACCTATTCTTTTAAGGATGCTAAACTAAAAAAAAAAAAAAAAAAAAAAAGCCACCCCTACAAGTAGTCATGGGATAAAGACTCCAATTAGAGCAAGCAGCTTACTTTTAAATTCCATTACAACATATTGTTTAAAAATAAATAAATCTGAGCTTGCTCAATTTTCTAAAGTGAAAAATCAAACTGCCTAGATCTAAATAACACCATGGGAACAGTATTACTCTGACCAGCACACAGTTCCCTTTTCTGGGGAACATGCAAGTGCCAGGTAGCAAGAAGAATGTCCACTGAGACTAAGCTTATGAATCTTGCTGATTTTTAAACACATTCTTTTCTTTATTCCCTGCCGTTCATCAGTGAACTCTTGAGAAATGGTAACCAGATTTTCTAGTCTGTATCTCCTAGAGGAATCAAAAGAACATTTCTATTGAGATACTGAAGAGACATGCTCTGTGAAGACCACAAACCTAGGACCACAAAGCCTTTCCAGTTCAGATTCTTTACCACCTTTAAATCATGCTCACCAGCCCTGTCACTGCGTACATGCTAAATCCAACCATCTTACAGGCCACCACTGTAATGGAATGTGAAAAGTCCAAAAAGATTGCATGATGTGATAATTATGTTAAATAGTGGCAGCTTATTTTATCTTATTTCTGGCTCATGTCCTAAAAGCCTACTCAAGTTCATGCTACTCTAGAACGGGTAAGATGAAAGACATTTTGTGACCTTGGAGCTGAAAGTACTCAGTATTTTGGGTAAGTCAGACTCCATCTGAAGAGTATAGAAAAATTTGTTGTGCATAGCTTTGACCTAGATGGGATACTGCAGGTTGTGGGACCCTGTCACAGGGGACAAAAGCTATGATTTTTCCAGTGAAACAAAAGACAACACAAAAAAGCCATACAAAAATTCAGTACAACTACCACGTTCTGGCACCATCAACAGCCCTAGAATCAAAGATTCCCACTCCAGGAAAATACTTCAAAAGGTTTTGCCAAGAGCAGATCCAATACTACTCCCAGCCATCATCTTGAGCTAGAGATTTTGAAACTATTTCCAAATTTGTTACAGACAGACAGTAGCCAGCATAGCCCTTTTTATTTCAACAGCAATGCTTTTCATGTGCATAACACCTTGACAACCTGCATAGGCTGCAGGGCTCAGTGGAAGAGGTACTACAGGAAAAAAGCATGCACTACTGCTGAATTATAAAGCAAAGTGGGATGTTGACTTTTTAAAAGATAGTAATGTATTTCCAACATCCCAAATCTCAGCTCTTGAAAAAGTCTTCAAGGAAAGGAAACAACCTAACTGGGCTGCAGCTCCTTCACAGTAAAATAGTGCCTGAAATATAATGTCTACACTAGATTCCACTTCACTTGCACATGTCCCCTACCCAAGGCAACATGATCATCTCTGAATATTGGTGTCACGGGTATGCCTAAACTCTAGGGAGCACTGCAGCAGAGGCTGTAAACAGTGGTATATCCTCTTCCCATTGCCTTGCTAATAAATAGCCCTGCATACCACAACATCCTCAGGCTACTACTGCAGCTGAGGAAGAAAGGGGTGCAGCCACTGCAGCTACCACGGACATGAATCACAGGCAGCAGAACACAATGTAGTAGGGAAAGGATGCCAAACTCACAGGCTCTGGGATGATGCCGCCTCTCCGAGAGCTGGTTACTCATATAAGCAGCAGCTATTCCCTCTTCAAGTTGTTGTGCACCCAGATTACATTCTTGGTGCTTAACAAGCAATAGCCTATGCTCAAAGATAAAGATGACCCTTCTTAAACAGAGCTTAAGGACAGAATTAATGAAGCTTGGCCCTGACTGTAAGGCATGCTTCAGGTCAACATTGGTGATAAAAGAAAGGACTGAACTCTCCCTCTGCCCATCTCGGTCAAGAAGGCATTGCTCAAAGAGTAGTAAAAGACTACGAGGGCTGGAGCTGAAGGAAGCCCCAAGGGATAACTCCTTTCCTTCACAAGACCAGCATACTCAGGAGCATCACCTGTGCTAGCACATTGATCCCTCTTTGCAAGCAGAAGCCCAAGTATAGAAAAGTGACTAACTGATGTGGTTTTAACCAACGTATGGGGTGCAGAAAAGGGAGACTTTCCTCCTTGGATGATCCAGGTTGGGAGAAGAGCTGGCAAAAGAACTCTGTGGGACTTCAAGTCTATCTTGGGGAGGAAGCCTGAGGACAAGCCTTTGCCTACATGAAAAGTCAGGGTAAGGGACACCCAAATCTACTTCAGCCTACTACTACTTGAGGGTAAGTTCACTGAAAGCTGATCGAAAGAAAAGGTAGCCAGAATCTGACCTTGTGCTGATCCCAGATCACAAGAGCACCCTACATGTGGAACATGCCACGTGGCCAAGCCCACATGCATGCAGAAAACCTCAAGGAGGCAAAGCTTCTAAATTATGCTTTGCCTTCAACAGCTTCTCTAAAGTATATGCTAACTGAGCAATAATCCCAAATCCATTTAGTTCGCTATTAGCACTCCAAAATACCTGCCCAGATACTTCTCCAAAATTCCTAAAGGCTTTAATGAAACTGATCCTAGATATGCCTGAAGTTTGTGCACCTCCTTCTTGCAAGATGCCCTGAAGCAAAAATAAAAAGACAAAAAACAAGAACAGGCAAGAGAACAATGCCAGGACATGAACTCTCAAGTGACTTTCTACCTGCTCTGGGCCTCATCTGTGATGAGGCCAGGCTGCTGCACTGAGCTGTCTGCATCACTCCTAACGTCGTCAACTCCTTTGGGGGTAACTAGATTTATCCCTTGGCACTTCAGACAGAAGGCCACTCCAGAACTCAATTTGAAAACAAATGGGATAAATCATGTTGAGTATCTCCTTGTAGTTGTAGTGGAAATACAATTAGAAATCTTGCATTTATCTGCAGAGCTACCCAAAAAGCATTTTCCATTTGGCATGCAACAGTAACCTGGGAAGACTCAGTCTCTCATCTTGTCAGCTTTGTTATTTCAATTAAACACACTAAACTGTTGCATGTATTAAGACAGGCTAGAAAGACTGAACTATTGTGCTCGTAGATAAAAGAGAAAATTAGGAATGTAATATGGCCATATTTTCATGCTAGACTTGATTCTAACTTACACGAAACTCCCACCAGTTTTCAGGTGACCAGAACATGGCCTGTGATAGTACTGTATTACTTTTACTCATATGAGATACCTTTTGGCAAAAGGAAAGAAAAAGTGAAGTGTTTACTAAAATTCTGAATAAATGGTGCTTGGAACCAAGTGTTTTATTTTCAATATTGTCCCTTACAGTCCAAAGGCTACTACAGACTGACAAGTTTTTATATGTTGTACCTTGAACTGAGCTTCTGGAGGTCCAGTGATGATAACCATTCTCAGCTTGGCATCTGGTCCTTCAGCAGGAGCAATCTGGAATGGATAAACATAGCTTTTGGTAGCTATCTTTTGAAGGAATAGTTTAAAGCCTCCTCCTCCCCATTTCAGTCTCACATTCTGTTCAAGAGTGAAAAATTATTCGTTACAGCAGCAGCATTACACTTCAGTCATGACAGGTTTGTTCTCTTTAAAGTGCATTAATTAGCTATAATGAAATACAGATAAATTGACTAAACCATAAGCAAATTTACTTCTGAAAATTAAAAGCATAGCTACTCATCCACATATGGCAAAATCCCACAAGGCATTTTCATGTGGCTATGAGTGATATAGGACATGTAGCCTTCAAAAAGACAAGTATGGTTAATAGACCGAGATTCTCATCCCTACCCGCTAACTTAAATAGTCTTTCTAACAAGTTTTGCTCATTAGCAAAAGTTTGCATCTGTCCCCCTAAGAACAGAAGATCACTTTACTGTTTTAACTAATCAGATCCAAAAACATTCCTCTACACTGGACAATGAGTTCGCAGTTTCCAAGGGGTTTGTATCTACAGACATTTATTTGTGTGACCCAAATAAAAATTAAGCTCCACCAGAGCTGAGACAGAGACGCCTGTAGGGTCTTTAGCAGTTCATGTCACCACAAAAGTAAGATTTCTGTGGGTGGTGTTCTCAGACTCCAGTGGCATTAAATAATTCAAACTAGCCTCTGACATTCTGGATGAATCTTTTGTTTATCACAACTGACATTTCCATTGTTGCATCTACTATTACATAGCTGCTGTTGAATGGGCAATATATTAAACACTACAGGATTTCATCTTAGCTGTTGGCATAGGGATGTTATTCATATTTAACAGCTGTAGTTTATTTCAGACAAATTACCAGTCACCATGCATCATTTTCACTAAAGAATTTTGCTAACGAAAGTTTATATAATTATTCATATTGTACCCTAAGATGGAGAAGACATTGCATACTAGATATCTGGTTTGCATATTTATGTTTCATATGATTTCTGCATTCCAATTGGCTATATCTAAAGATACACATTCATTTTACAGTAGTACATGTATATGACATGACATTGTAGTAAAGGCAATCACGGATTAAATCCATTCATTCTTTGGAACACATATTTTAGAGGGGCAAAATTTCAAGGCACATTTGGACGCAGCTGACTTAACAGAGCTTAGCCTGATAATTGCCATTCATGTAAAAAGGACATTGTAGTTTGCCTCTCAATCACCTCATGTTTTCTTAGCGAACACCAGTGCCATTATTGAAATTTCAGGGAAAATATTTTCCATCAAGCCTTCATTACATCTTGCATGTGTTTAAGTGTTCTGGGACATTTTTTGCTTTGCTTTTATCTTAGAATGTCCTGTTCTCAGCAGCTTAAGTAAAAGATGGCTGAGGGCTGTGAAAGAAACATGTACTAACTAACATTTCAATGTCTGAAGGGGCAACCTAAGAGACTTCAGTGTTAATTTTGGCTGTCTGGTCTTGGAAGAAGTTACATACATACAAATAGTATCCAAGTGGTGAATTTTTAACTTCTGAGAGAAGTAACTTTACATTCCTAACTGGAAAACAACCAGTGTTCCATATGCCGACACAAGCTGACAACTTCATACACCTAAAACCTGTAACGCTCATCCCAACTCCTTCAGAGACAGGAAGGGCTGCTCTGGGAATAATTCATAACCAAGGAGATACTAATGGTTCCCAGCAGGTCCCAGCACTGTAGTACAGGGTGGGCAGCAGACAGCCCAGAAATCTCTGTCTGGCTCCTTTGCTGAATAATTCAGTCTGCTGGAGCCCCACACTGACTCTTCATTACCAAGCAATGACCCCGAGCACAGGGACACAACCTGAGCACATCAACAGCCACATGCACCTCTGAAGTGACAGGCTGGGCACCGCAGCCTTGTGCAGAACCCCCGTGCATCTGCAGTTTATTTAGTCTTGCTTCTTGGCTAACAAGTTTCATCGGATCTACAAAGCTCAGCACGAGCACGAAGATGATGTATGGAGATGTAAAATGTTTTCATCTATAACAATCTACACCACAACTCAAAACAAGTTCAGTGTCATGCACAAAGACTTTATGTCCTCCACAAAGTACGATTACTACAGTCTGGCAAGATAAAAGTTAGTCAGACAGCACTCCAACTCTTAGCTAAAAGCACAGATTCCTTGATGATTCCCAATTTATTATTTTGCTCAGAAGTTATGGTAAAGAGCAGGTGGTCAACACAAGGGAAGTTCAGAAGTTTTGAATAAGTTACTACTGTCATATTTAACACTTTCACACAGAAGCAAGTGTGCTGCTCCATATTGTTCTGTCAGATTACAGGTGAAGTTGCATTTTTGTTTTAGTTAATAAGCATACATGCAACTTCCTAATTTAGCAAGCATACTCTGTATCTGTACAGTTCTGTTAAGATTTAATCCTATTTTCACAAAAATATTCTTGACTTTATTCCTACTAAAGGAACAAAAGACAAGAGCTTTCGCAAACTTTTAACTGAAATTCAATTAATACAGACATGTTAAATGTGTTGGGTAGAGGGGTGCCAGCTAGTAGAGGAAGCCTGAGGCCACAGCTAGCCAGATGCGTGAGAAACATGGGAAACTCCCTTTCCACTAAACTGTCTTCCAAGGACCAACTAAAGAACTAGTTTGGACATGTTCTTGGAGGTCCAGGTTACTTCACATTTCTCTCTCCACCTAGCACTACCTTCCATATACCACTTAATCTTTAGATACAAACCATGGGAATGGGGAGAGAAAGAGGAAATACATGTGATACATCACACCTCCGTGCAAGACAGATTTGAAAAAGAAAAATCAACACCTCTCACTTTCTTCTATTCAATTTTTCCCCTAAAAATATGATTATTAATGCTCTACTAATGTAAACCATGTGGGTAGTATAACAACTATTTAATGTACTGCTCAATAGAGGATGGAACTGGGCAGTGTGCCAGTTGGTTGACTGGTCAGTAAATGGTTTGGCATTCGGCAAACCACACACAAGATTCATTCACCAGGGTTCCCCAGTTATTTTGTTCTGCACACTTAGATGAACACCTTCCAAGCCAAGCCCAGCCTAACTGGCTTCACCAAGCTCAACTCAGCATAGCCAGCTCCTGCTTCTCTGCCCCTGACCTTTGGCAGATCCCTGCCATAGCACTCAATAAACAGGCCACATCACCTGAGCCAAAACAGAACTGAGAAGAAAACATTTGGTTCATCTGTGCAGGAAAATGTTAATCTAACATCACAAAACAAAGCTACACACCGTAATTTTTTTTTCTTTTTTTTTACTTCTTAAATTTAGGCCCAAACATTATCTTTACAGTATAGAGTAGCAGAACTGGCTATTTACAAGAAAAAAAGCTCAAGCATCTAGAGAAGATACTTGTGGTTACAACGGCATTAGTAGCAGAAACCCAAGGCCTTACTACCACTGCAATTGGTACTAAGCACTATAGACAGCCAAGGAGAATTTCACCAAACTGACTAAAATTCAAACTTAGGCTTCCATTAGGTCAACCTCTGAAACCATCTTGTTCTTAGCTACATTGAGGCAGTCAACAAACAGCTGGATGTTAAAGCAGGGTGCCGAGATAAACATGATGTTAAAGAACTGACCAACCCCAGGAGCTTGGAGTACATGGGTGATTTTAACACACCAATGCTTCAGCGTGGAGATGTCTGAGCTTGACAGCCCAGACCAATCCATCTAGAACAGAGCAAGAGCAGCCACAGCAGTAGGAGACTTCACCTGTGCTGTTTTTAGAAGGGGCATTTACCTCACCAATTTTCACTTTACCAAAAGCAAAAAGAAAGCCTTTAAGCACTGCATCATTAAGACTTAAGTCTGTTTCTAAGAAATGGAGACCACCAAAGTAGTTTTCTTTGCAGCTTATATTTCACACCTCAGGAGACGTTTGAAAACATGCTTCTAATTTTCTTGTCTCAAGGAAGATTAAAAGATGATTTATAAACAAATGTACCATTTATCACATCACATTCTAAGTATGGAGTGGGGGAGGACATTCACAAAAACACTGCTTGTGCAAACTTGCTGGAAGTGTCATGTAGAATAGACAGAAAGTTAGTCAGTGTAATAATACCTTAATAGATGCCCCTGCAAAACGAGAAAGTTGTTTGATGTGCTGTCCCTGCTTGCCAATAATAGCTCCAACTGCCAAGGCTGGGATGAACAGATGAACAGTCTCAGACTCGGGCTGTTGCTGTGGGGAAGAAGGAAATATGCAGTGAATGTTTTTGAACATTACGAATCAGACTGACAGGAAAACGGGCATGGAACAGGCATGCATGGAAATGAGGGGAAAATCTTATGATGCCCTGTGATGTCTGAATATTCAGGGTCTGGCTTTTTCTGGGAATCACAAAAGTCACAGAACATGAAAGAACAGTTTGAGCCAAAAGAGGATTCTTTCATCTTTTATAAAATACTTGCAATTTTAGTGCTTAGAGTTTTAAAAAACAATTGAGTTGTTGCTTCTTTGCGAGGCTTTCATCCTTACCTGTCACTGTCTGGATTCTCTTCCACATGCAAGACTCTGCAGATGAGGCTGCTACAAGCAGAAGGGCTACAGCCTGAGCAGGCAAACTCTTTCTAGTTTTCCTAGTTATTTTTTTAATTTTAGATTGTGCTGAGAGCGGCACAAAAACCCTCAGAGTTACATGTATGCTACAATTTCCTTTATGTGGGAGTGATCTGGAATGATAGCCAGCTTGAAAACTGCCAGCGATTCCTCCTGTGTAACATTATGCAACAGTTGGAGCCTTGGCAGCAGACCTCAAGCAGGCTAGTAAATTAAACGCCAGATTAGGCGTTCTTAAAAGCAAGAGGACCCTAACATTGCACCCACTGGATAATCAGGCACCACTGCAGCTTCCTACTGCTTTCAAGCAGACATCCCAGCTGGAAAGCACAACATAACACTTGAGATCCTCTCTGCGTGCTGCACAGTGATGATTGAACCGCAGGTTACATATGCCACAGTAAGCCATAGCTATTTTACCAGTCTCAGAAGAGCTCGTCTCGCACTACTGGAGCACCGCCGAGTACCCACTACGCTACCGTACCATTAATCCGTCCACTTATGTCAGGGTTACTTCTCAAAAGCATTTCACACAAGCCTTTGAACTACAAGGTATTTAAAGACACACACGCACACACCCCCCTTTTAAAGCATTTCTTCCTCTGTAGCCCTCTTACGTATTTTCAAAATTTGTTTTGCTCATCCTCAACAGGACAAAGCTAACAAGCCCTTTTCACTCAGAGGTGTTCGAAGACAATGCAGCATCCTCATCCTCACTTTCTGTGCCCACCATGCAGATCAGCCCAAGCACCAGTGAGCAGAGCACATGGGACCAACTGTGCTCATTTAGCTTTGCTCACTTGCATATGTTGGTAGGGATACAGACCCACATATGGAAACTCACCAAAGCAGCTTTTTCTGGGATATTTTCAGAAAGAGATATGCTATATGAACACAAAGCAAAAAGCAGCTGCAATCCTAAGAAAGCTATCTCCATTTATTTTTAAGTTTCAGTAACTTCTTTCAAGGGGAAACAAAGTCCCAGTGCATTAACTGTAAACAAATCAGAACAAAATGCTTGTTTCCAAGTTTTACCACTTTATTTTTGGCAGACACAAGTCAACTGTAACCTCAGGGGAAACAAATTCCAGGCACAGCTCCATATACCAGGTGAAGAAACCCCAAAATAGGATATTGAGAATAGAAACACATTCCGCAGTCGCTTTACGTGATCACAACAGTTGCACAATTTACCCTGTGTTTTCACATGTACAAGGCATCAGGATTCACAGTCAGTTTACGCTGGTTTAAGCCCACGTTTTCCCTGGATGCAGGTTGCAGCCCTCCACGCCCAGCCTCCCCACTGCCCTGTGTGCTCTAAGGCCAGCAGGATTGCAGATCCAGCTGATTTTTAAGGCAGGCAATGGGTCCCTGACCCGAATAACCAGGGAGCCACACAAGCGGTAGTACTGGAACAAGGGAGGAAGCAACAACAATTAGGTCAGGGCATGGGAAAAGGTGGGAACACCCCTTTTAATCTGCCTACAGATCAGTTTAAAATGATCTCAAAACTACGCCCTGAAACTACATATTTGTAATGAAGGCTACCAGTCACTTCAGTATATATGTTAAACCGCTTTCCAGAAGATTACTCATTTTCTCCTCCTATCATTACAAACATCCTGTGAGTGTACTCATAGTAAGTCCTTTTACATGTTCATTGTGAATCCAGCAAGATTTCCAGTAATTTGGAAATGCTACTGTAGGTACTTGGTTGATCTCACCACTTCAGAAAACTGTTTCTAAGTGGATACAAATTCATAAGACATTTGGGTTTTTCCGGTTTTGTTGCAAGGACCCATACTAACTGCACTGGGTGTAGAGGCAACCTCTCTTTCCAATCCAGGTGCAGACAGCTTAGCCACCCCTTGCTTGCTTATCTCCTTGACCCCTACCTTCAATTGTCCACACATGCTCCAGCCCCTGCAAAAGTCCACTGCCAAAGTTTTCCCTCCCACACACAACTCCAGCCACCCTCCTCCAGCTAAACTTTTGAGTTAATGCACGAACTTTCCAGCTAATTCATACAACACTGCTACAAATCAAACATGTAACTTGACTTGGTTTTCAAGACTTTACACAGCTTCTACCTAAATCCACCTCCAGACACATTTCTTTACCATAGAAACAAATCAAACTTCATTACTTTTGTTTGCAGATATTTCCTGCCTTCCCCCTGTTGCCCATCTGCCTGCAGCGCAGTTTTCCCCTCTTCTTCCCAAAGCTTGATTTCAAGCCACTTTCTTGGCTAGATTCAATTCACCACTGAAATTCCTTTCTGCTGCCTCACCCTTAAACATGAAACATGGGCAGCAAAGGCAATGAAAGACAGAAGATGTACACGTGTCTTTCCAACTGTACAGTCAGCTCACTGTAGCTCTCTCCCCCCATCCCTCCTCATAATTTTGACCTGTTGATACATTTCAACTTCTTTTTTCCTAAAGGATTTTTTAAAATTATTATTTTTGTGTGAGCGAGTGAGGTTCTGTAACATTAAACTTCCATTTTGGTGTAATAGTGATATATGTTCATTAAGGAACAGCGGAAAATCTGTCAATACTGAACTGTTTATACATTGTTATTTTTCAAATTCTTGTCTGCAGAAGCACATTGGCACATACATATAACCAAATTCATCTCCAGTATAACATCATGCAGGATTTACAGAGATTATGTCCATTTCCTTACCCACACTGATTTTAACCACTCAAAAAACCATACTGTTTGATTTGTTTTAAAGCACGAACATCAAAAACAACAGCTCTTTCTTTTTTCTTCTGGCAGAAATCAAGTCTAGCTAAGGCTTTTAAGAGAGTATCATAACATCAGGTTCAATTTATTATCTGTCCACCTCCTTACCCACAATAATTTTAAAATCCTTTTGTATTTACTGGAAGACTATCCTCCAAAAGAAACACATCAAAACGTAATGCAATGACTACACCACCCATCAATCTTACAGATGGTTCTGGGGATCTTAGGATGGAAGAAAATCAACTATAATTTAATCTTCCCCATGCCACGCCACATAAGTCATAGAGCTTTCCAGGAACTTCTAGCATGAGTTATATCAGAAATAGATTCCTAGATCTTAAACATATGTTAGAAGCACTAAATTTAGGGAACTAATTTCCCACTGTGTGGAATCTGAGCTTCAACGTTCACTCCCTTAACAAGGCCAAGTTTGCTTAAACATATACTTAAAATTTAAAAACTAAAATATGTATGTGTGTATATATATATATTGGAGACTATCTGTCTGTAACGACTTAGAGAGCATCCTGCAGTTCATCTTGTTACTTCATAATTTTAAGGGCCTTAATGGTATAGTTATAAATTTAAATACTTTTCAGTCTAAATGTTGAAGTAGTGTGCACTCATTACTGAAGTTGTAAAGTTCATTAAGTCATGGAATTAGTCATCAACTAATTTTTGAAAACAGTCATGTCTCCTGCACATGGAGAATTCTGTGCAATTTTCTCCTCTTTCCCATTCACTTTATTTTCCCCCCACATAAGAAAATAGTTTATTCAAGACTGGGAACTGACAGAAATGTGGAAAAAAAAAAAATCTTTTTTAAAAGAGTAACCTAAGTTCTCCAAGATGTATGGTCTATACATCTACCCTGATTCATGAGTAACTGTCTCAGAGGTCTGTGATGCACAGACCACCTCTTCTGCCCTAACAATATTTGTGGGATGGGCTCAGGACTAGTCCACCCTAATGTTGAATAGGTCCAACAGTACAAAGCAAGCTACATACTCTTCTGGGCAGTGGGGTGGGAGGCCTGCATACACTTGAGGAATATGGCTTTGGGGAGAGAAGTTTCTGTCACATGTAGCTGGGGCACACAGCTAGACAACACCAGGATGTTCTCTCAGATGGATAACTTAGTTTTTTAGATTTTAAAAAAAAAAAGCCTCCAGAAACAGAGATTTCTTACTTCTAAGAAACAGATTCTTGAAGAGCATGGTGACCAGAAACAATTAATTCAGTTCATAAACAGCTGATAATACTTGCTTTGTTTCTGCAAAAATCAGTATGCTTTAAACACAAAACAGGCTTGATAAGGAATTTTCATCTATATCCCGCACCTTTAACTAATGAAAACAATTTTAAATGCTGGTTTTGTTCATTAATTGGATTCCAATTTCCATCCAAATGTAGCCTGATGAAAAATCAGAAGTTAAAAATTAATCAATCAAGAAAATAAGAAAAGCACCATTCATCATTTTTTAACAGAAAATGGAAAAAATATATTAATCAAAGCAAATGGTAAACTGCATACTTGTTTAAATAGAAAGATACATTCACTATGTTAGCAAAGGGTAGCTGTGGTAGTACAGACTACACTAAGGCTTTCAGAAAGGTAACTAAAGTACAGATGTAAAACTTGATAAGTCAACTTAAATCAAATTTCCTGCTTGCTCAATTAAATCATGATTGAAACAGTGATCTAACACAGAGATGTAAATTAATCTACCCCATAGGATGAAGCTAAGCAACTGCTTCTGTACACCAGTAGCTCTAAAGTCCAAGAGCTAAAGACTAGTCCAACTGTTTTTCCTGTAGCAGCTTGGATACACCTCCTTCCATACCTCCTGCAAGTCCCTGAACACCAGCCATCTGTCCCTAGCCTAATAGCCCTTACCAACTATTTCTTTAAAAAAAAAAAAAAATTCTTTTTAAAATTCCCACCACCTCCATCCAAGGTCTAGCTTAATCTGTTCCTAAATCTTGTGCTCCCTGGCTGCTTCCCCATTACACTGGGCTTGTCTGGAGCCCCTACACTACAGGTACCATCAGGATGGTCCCCGTCACTCCAACCAGATTCTGCAGCCCTACAGAAGATTTTCACAGGACAATTGCTTCTCTGCTGCCATCCCTACCACGTTATAGTTTACTCTTAGCAAACTGGCTTAGCAGAGTAGTCATTAGAAAGATCTGTAGAGCCCAATAAGCTGCCCTTGGGATAAGCTTACTGTAACACTTCTGCCAAGGCCTGGTGCATCAGTTCTCCAAACTGCCCAAAATCACACACAAGAGGGAGAGCTTTTCCCTTACCTGATAGATCATCAGAAGGAAAAGCATTCCTCCTCATCTCACACTTGTGTAACAGCCAAAGCATGGCCAGGCAAGGATGAAAACTCAGAAAAATAAAGCTATGATTCTTCAGATAGATGGTGGTAGGTAAAAAAAGTAGGTCCCAAGCCACCAGAGTTGGGGGAGTGGTCATTGTATTTGGGGAATGGTATTTAAAAAAACCAAAAACACAGACAGAAACAAAACCACAAAAAACCCAAACACCACTAAAAAAAAAAAAAGTTTTGCCTCCTCAGTTCTTCCCCAAGATGAACCACCTTCTCTTGCTCTTGGCGGCTGCTGCTGCTGCTGCTAGGTCAGTCCACAGCTCCCTCAGTCAGTACGAGCATGTGATCCCACCCATTGCAGGACTCATAAGGGGACAAGTTTGTTATTTATGTCCCTCATGTTAACTTGAGCATTAATCTCAGTGTTTTTCTGCAAGCCTGCCAACAGTACAAATTTATTTCCAGTCATGTTTTTAAGTGTCTCCACAGACCCCTTGCTCCATCAAATGTATGTGGTTGGTACAACCATGGCAACATTTGGGATAAGGCTGTAAATCTTTAAAAATACTGTACTCACTGAAGTAAATAGGATTTCGTGCCAGACATCAATGGGAGCAGAATCAGATCTTTGCTGGTTTCTAAGCCCATTATGCATCTCCAGTACATGTTTTCATTTACTCTAAATGTGTTGCAAATGAATTACCTTAGGATGAGACATTTAAAGTCACAAAGTAATGTTATCCATTTCTAGCCAGCATCAGTTTTTTTAGCTGCGAGGGAAATAATTAAAAACTATTTTAAGACTGCATGGAACAGTCTCAGCCAACATTTGGCTACCATCTAGCCTGGTGTGTTATTGGTGGTTTTTTTGTTTTTAAATAGTAAACAAATCCACTTTGTAAAGTAAAAATTACAACCAGTAGATGACTGCATTAAAAAGTTCCCTTTCGCCATTTTCCCCCTTCCCAACTGCCATGATCACCATCACCAAGGCAAGGCAGATTTATAGATGACTCACTTGGTCTTCAGAATACCTTAAGGTTTGTCAGCAAGTGAGGTATCATTTCATTCAAACCTTCTACCAGACCCAAAGTCAAAATTTAAGCCATGTTTTTGCAATGCACTGTGAAGAATTATCCTGGCCTACAGCTATAATACATGCTCTTATTTAGTAGTAAAAATCTGCAGCAAGGGGAAACCAACATTAAGCTAAGTATCCTTGAAGACATTCCAGAAGGATTCAATGCATTGATTAAAAAAATAAGCTTTTGACACCAGTGAAAGAAATCCTAGTGTCTTCATTTTCCAATACTAATGCTAAAAGTTTAAGCCTTCGTTGGAAACAAGAGGCTTATTAAGGAAAACTTAAAGTCTTGGTAGATAGGTCTAACATGATCCACAGTTTTACAACATTGTTGCAAATACCTCTTGGGTCACCATGTCCTACACCAGCTAGAGTGGTGCTGCCAGTGTAGGTTAATAAACTGAAGCCTGAGCTCCCCCCACCCTCTGACCTTTTCCAGTTTATTTAGAACAGATTTAAGCCCATGCTGCAAGTCTAAAACTTTCTGCCATATTCACTACCTGAAAAGCCAGGACTATGCTCAGAAGGTAACAGTTCTTCACTGCTGAATTCAGTCAGCCCAGAGCTAGCAAAACATAATTTAAAAGAAGCAATGTGTATTTTTAACTTCACTCTGGACACCTTGAAACATCACCCATTTTCCCATGCACAAACCATACTGCCACCATCCACCCAGGGCTTCATCTTCACATGAACCCCAGACTGATGTGAGAGGCAGGAGTGGTGGGAAGGATTTGCAAGTATGACAAGGAACTCCCCCACAGCAGCTTCAACATCACACTTGCAGCAACCTTCACCTAGTGTGGCCAGGAGCTCATCACACCACCTCCCTCCACCGTCTGGGTCTCTGGGCTGGAAACCTGCTGTGTTCAGAGCAGAGCTGGCTCCCCCTTACCCTGCAAGCATCATGTAAGAAACACTCGTGTCACTAGATGAACCAAGAGTATGACCCTTTCTGAGACAATCAGCCCACAGCAAAGCCACACGTCTCTACCTCCCCCTACCCCCCATCAGTCTGGACACCCTGAAAGTACACCATGCCAGTGGGAGCCCTCTGTCCAGCTAGCTGAGCTGGTCCTTGCGGTCGAAAACCTAAGCGATAACACCTGTCTGCTTTTCCAAGTTGGGGACTACTGCATTTCAACACCTGAAACTCAAACACAGCTGGTTATTACACAATGGTCAGCACCTTAAGAGAGATGCTACTAAAATCATCTCACTTACTACTACTCACTACTTCTTGGCTCACAGCTTTAGTACTTTTCATCACCATTGTCTTCTACCTGGCAAGCCATGGGGATCTCCTCAGACTACTAGAAGTCACTAACAGGACTGCACGTATCAGAAGTGTTTCCAACATGAAAACCTAGCCAGGAACAAGGGGGTAGAAATCACAGAAGCAGAGAAGGAACATTTTCTGGCAGGCTGGTTATAAGGCATTTCACAAGCAGGAACAGGTCTGACATATTTCTGAACATGGCATGAACTTTTTGTTTTTGCAAAATCTGATAGGCCACAATGCCAAAAAAAGCAATCTGCCACCTTTTATTCTGAATAGACAGCCAAAAGCAGAAATCAAAACAAGGAACAGATTGTGAAACTACGTAAGCAGGAATTTTGCTGGTCATTCACAAGCAGCAAACATAGGTATTTGGTGTTGCAACACTGCACGACCACCAAAACAAATGCTTATGTATAGAAACACTTCCACTTCAAAAATCGTGGCTGTGACACACTGGCCACATGGGTACTCCAGGCTCCTAGAAGTTGCCCATGAAATCTGTGGCTTTGCAAGATACAGGTACTCATCAGCTCTGCTTTACAAAGACACTGCTCTCGGATTCCTTGGCAGCTGCAAAGAAAACAGGTTGTGAAAACACAGAAAGGTCACTTATTTTTCCATCATGTTTAACGAACAAACAAACCAGAGATGGAGCCAGCTACACCAGAATGAGGACTTGACCTATTTTTGTTTCTGGCTTGAAGGAGCTCAGCACACTCTAGTAACAAAATATTATTTGACACCTTAAGGAATTAAATTTCCCATTTAGTTTTACATTCAGAAGATGCTGAGCCTGGTACTTCAAGCTTGGGAGTCTGAGATGTTCGAGGGAACACCAATTAAATCATCTTCCCACAACAATAATCTGGGAGCAGGGGACCAACGCAAATTCCTATCTCTTGTCCCAAGGAACTACAAATATTACTACAAGTATTCAAACCTGCAGTGAGGAAGACACCATTTTTATTTTTAAAAGTGTGCATTACTAGTTAGAGAGTGATACTATTTGCATTATGACAACCTCAGAACTGTAAAAAGAGCTATTAAGAATAACTGGAGGCTTTAACACCTTGGAAAAGACACCAACTGTCAACTTGCCAGATCTTTATACATCATACAGTGCCAATTGCATTTTTGCTTCCCTCACTAGGGGCCAGTCCATCTCCAGAGGCAGAATATTTTCTGATTACTCCGGACATGAGTTCCTGCCAACACAGCATGGTAGGAGCAGGAGACTTCAGGGCGGTGGGAGGACCAACCATTTTCTCCACAGGGCAGAACAATCCCACAGTGTTATGCACCATGGAGCAAGTTTCTTAGTTGTCAAAAATGCATCATTAATGAATTTAAGAAACTAAGCAGCAGGAAAGGTGTACTCAAGGCACTGAGGTTACAATCCTTTTAAATTAGTCTAATTAGCTGGTAGTGGTTTTTTCAGACAATGCTGTTGTCCTATAGTGCCCTTCTCAAGATTGCGTGTGCTGCACATGTATAGTTTTCATTTCACTAATATAAAACCATTTTGTAAAAACACTGGCAAATCCTTCTTCACCCCAAAAACCACATCCTCTTTTGGCTGTAGGACAGCTCCTCACAAAATCATCTACTGCTTAACAAGCTAGCCAAGTTAGGGCAAAGCCACTTACAACTACACACATTACAGATGTACATATATTACTACCCCTGGGTAGTTTAGATGTAACAGTTGCACGAGCTAATCCTATCAAACCCAGACATCCAAAGGAGCCCAACTCCACCAAGTAAGAGTCAAAGTACCTGGAAACATAGGACAGTTTTTCCTCTTCCTTGTCTCTCATCTATGCTCAGGGCATCAAATGAAGGCCCTCAATGAAGCAATTTTTCATTTTAAATTACTTTTCTTTCCTGCCAAAAGCACAATACAGTTATTTCTTCTCTTACATCTATGCAGTATAGAAGATCTCTTCTTTACTATTATTATTTAAGAAAATTACTGTAGAATAAAGAAGGAATCTCTCTCTTGACCACAACATCTTCTAAGGAGAAAGTTTTCCATTGGCATGTTCCTCACCTGCAACAAAAAGCTTCAAGAGATGGCAAAAAGAATGAAGAAAAGCAACCTGTCAGCCTAGCTGTACAAGCCTTTTTTGTCATCCGAAAAAGGTAGTTTGATTGCTTGGGTTTTGTTTACTGTAGGAAACTACCTTTCTCCACCCCCACCCCCACCCCCCTTCCTAGAAGCCTCTATGCATATCACATAACCTGAAAATTAACTGTGAGGCTAAAGAAAAGGTTAGAAAGAGTGCATTTTGAGGGTAGACCTTTAAGAAGCTACAACAGGTGTGCAAAAAGACCAGTAGAGAAAGTGGTCCTACTGTGAGCAGAGGAGCATCTCCTCCCCTTAGCTAACTTCACACAGCCCAAGTTCAGCTGTCTCTTACAGGACCTTACAGATGCAGGAGAGCAGCGGGCATGAACTCCTCTTGTGGAGGAAAGCTGTCTACTTCTCACCTTCCTATATGTTTAAGTACATCTGCCATGCGACAGAGAGAATTAATTCTATTGCCCTGTTTCAGGACATTCAAGGACAGGATGAGCTCTCTACAGGTTAGCCCTCCTTCCCCCATACCCTTGGGATGCCAAATTTCAGACCCAAAAGCTACAAAAGAAATGCAGTCAGATGTACAATTAAACATGCAGTTTCAATTAGAAAAGGAAAGGTGCAACCCGCTTAACCCCAGTAGCTGGGCCAGGTGTATTTAATTGCATGACTGTACACAGTTGAAATCTTAAGACAAGGATTTCTTGTTTGTTTGGAGCTTTAAAATCTTCAGTGTTGCATAAGAAAAAACTTCTATTCTCGAGAGACAAGTATGTGCGTATTCTCCCCAAAGTTCAGCAGACAGAAGCAACAACAACATCAAAACAGCTTTAAGCAGTACAACACTACATCTGAAGCATTTTGGCTGGGATACTTTCTAAAACATTTTTTGTGGCAACATATCTTCTGGAAAACATAAGCACCGGGCATATTCACTTTTGCAGAATCTTACTCTCCTCCTCATACAAATCCCAATTCTTCATGCAGGTACTCAGCTCATGACATTCATTATGAGCGACAGTGGACAGACTAGCAAAACTATTTGCAATTGTGTCAGAACTGCAACACACAGAAGCATTTAAGTGTGGCGTTAAGGAGAAAGATTTAAGACTAAACAGAAAGTAGTCATTCTCCAGGCCCAAAAGCAGCTGGATCAACTACAAATAGGCACAGAAAGGCTACCAGTCCTTAGTATGGCCACACAAGGGTACGCTTTCATCAAAAAAACCCCATCAGTTTTATCATATCACCAGGATCATAGGAGTAAAATCATGCCCATTTGACAGTAAAAAAGAATTTTTAACTCCTAGTATTCTTAACTGAGACATTTCTTAAGTCCTACTTTTTCCTCAAACTTTAAAACATTTCAATGATTCCCATGTGTTCCAATTTACTTGTCTTTTAGGAAGCCAGATTAAAATATACAAATCTTGGATTTTTGCAAAAAGAGACAGGAAAATTCAGGAATGGAAACACAATATGCAATTCCATTGTATCCCTTTTAAATGGCTATACAAAATGAGTGCTTTAAACAGGCAAACAGAGCTTGGACTTTGCAAATAAATTATACAGTTGCAATATTAAGAATTTTTGCTAGTGATAGTAAATATATTTAAAAAAAAAAAAAAGAGTGCTTAGCCTGCACTAGATGTGGTGCTCGGACACTGTTAGCCACATGCAGCAGACGTGCACATATATGCGTGTTTATATCTGCAAACAGACAGGTACCAAGGACAGCCTGTGCCTCCCTGTAGGGACTCTGCTGCCAGGACAAAGGGTAAAGCAACAGCCAGATTCTTAGTGAGACAGAAACTGCATCTCATTAGATTAAATTAGATGAGGCTCTATGCAATAAGACTTTGGTGTTATACACCAGTGTGAACCATTGTGGAGATGGACCATAGAGAATGAAGTATCTCAGTCACACGGAGATTGTTCTCCTGAATGTGATCCAGTCCAAGGAGCTAAATGCAAACCAGTGTTTGATAACATCGCCATATCCTAAGTTTGTAACACCCAACTATTCCTGAAGCAGCTGGAGAACAGTGTTTATGCTCTTATGAAATATGCCTCAAAGTTTTGCATGAAGAGGGAGAGCATAAAGCATCACACAGCTCAACCTATCTAATTACTCAGTCCCAAGCTCCTGAATACTCAGTTTTAGAAATACTTGGCTACAGCTGTATATATGGGTGTTCAGACATGTCACTAAGTTCTGGCAATATAACAAAGTCCTAGATCCTGCATTTACTATGCAGATTTTTCTCTTTCCACCCATATAAAAAAGCAGCATGAGGAATGTGACAGACACTTTTTTCAATAATTAAGATGACATCTCAGTTTCTTTGGGAACAAGTCCTACACCAGGTCACAGCAACACCTTGTCACTAAAAGAGTATATGAAGGATCAGCTCCATATAGAAACTCTTCTGCAAATGCCCAAAGCTCACTCACCTACCTCTTCTGACCCGAGGGAGAGCCACTTGTGAGTCCATCCCCACAAGGTGAAGCAAGGGTCCACACAAAGGTATTCAAACAAAAGCTTCATAACTCTCAGGCACATCATAGCGGGGTCCCAAGGCTCACTATATGCACACATTCACAAAAGGACTTCAATGACATTAGATGCCAAGAGGCCCCTGATGATGGTGTAGCTGAAATTGCTGAGGAACACACCTTTACTCAGTCAAAAAAAACAGGAGACAGGGAAGAGCCACCCATGTCCAGCCCTGAGCAGAAGGCAAAATTTGCACTGACAAAAATAAGCAAGACAGCAGCAGGATACACTTCTTATATCCTGATGCCAGCAGTGTTTTCAGAAATTATTTTCTGCTGCCTAAAATGGATATCCTCAATGCCAGCTAACCAGTGGTCCCAAGTGTACAAGGACATCCACTCAAAACAAGTTAAAGGGACTTGGGCTGCCCAAACACTTTTGCCAAAACAAGGAACTTGGTAATGAATAGCTCATAGGTAAATGGACATAAAGTATCCCTGTGATTTCATTAATGCTTCTTCTAAGACCTTCTTTCCCTAAAGCCTCCTTTACCCACACAGATTTTTATTTTCTTTTATTTTTTAAATCCCTTATGAGCTCTCCTAGATCCCCCTCTGTGGTTACTTTTAGCCTTTCAAATTGTTTCCCTTTCTTCTCCAAAATATAGCCAGCCCTTTTCTTTTGCTATTTTTACTTCTCCATTCCCTCATACCCTATTTAATCAGTGTCTTAAAAATTGTTCTACTAGAGAAAAAAAAAAAAAAAAATCAGAGGAGTAAAACTCAGAAATTACAGAAAATAACTTCATACACAAACAAGAATTAAAAGTCTTTGTCCAATAAAGTAAAAAAAAAAAATTAAAATGGAAACCTTGTTTCTTGGAAAACTGCATCCATTAAAAGAAAAACTCATATTTTTCCTTGTTTTCCTCTCCCCAGAGAAGGACAGCTACTCCAAGTAATCTGAAGGGCTGACTTGCCTGAAGCCCACAGAGCCACGTGCTCTTTTCCAGATAAGGTCACATGTAAGTAAGAAAAGGTAAGATAGCTTCAATTATTCATGCATTTGTTTCAGAAGCCCTTACTATCAGGTTCAGGGGCTGTCTTGGAACCACCCCCAACCTCCACAAAAGCCATCAGAGTTTATCCTCTGAATCTGTGAGTTTATCCCTTTTTTTTGCATAATAGCTTGTCATACATCTAGACTATCTGGAGCAAGAGGTTATTCAGAGGACTGAGCAAACAGTATGAACAGGAGCAAGAGACAGTTCAGACAGTGCAGTCCTTCCAGCTGCGAAGTTTCTACACTTTTACACAATGACACTTGTTTCTTGATGCCTTTTTCCAGATGTTGCCACTATCCTATTTCCAGAAACCTGGAAACTGCCAGAGATCCTAACAGGCCAAAAAAAAGTACATCGGGGCAGGGGGGATAAAGGTGCTCTAGCAACAGATGGACAGACAGCAATAAGATTGAAATCAGCAAATTCAGCACTGTTTAGGTGTGTATTTAGAGCAAAACCAAGAAGGAACCACAACCAAAGGGAAAAGTGGGAAAGAAATTAAAATAAACTAATTGAGGAACAGAACTGTAGGCTTACAGCATGAATCTCAAGAATAGCAAAGTAGTTTGCAAATCTGGAGTAAAAATAAAGAAAAAACTACACTTTTCATTACCACTAAAGTTAAATACCATTAACAAATCACCTCTAGTTTCTCTTAAAAAAGAAGAAATAAATTGAGGCAATCCGTTACCACAGATGGCATTTTATACAATACAATGAAGCAGAAACCTGTATTTTTTCGTTTAGTCTGCCACTCTCATCAAAGCACAGAGGAACTGGGGCGGGGGGAGGGAGGGAAAGAAAATTTGTTTGTCATAGAAGCACTGCTATTAGTAGTAAAATAACCGAGTATAAACATATTTCCGTTGTAGTTTTCATTGGGGCACTTTTTCCTGATAAAGCCACTATTATACTCAATATAGTTTGTAATACATTCACAACACCCAAGTTGTTCATTTCCACAAACAACGCTATGAGTGTGGAATTTTTCCTGTTCCTCGCAGTGACATTTTCTTGGCTTCTTCCTCTGGGAAAAATATTTAGGCAACAGCTACCCTTTAGTGCAATATATATAGACCCACTTGAGTTATTTGATAAAAGTTCAGTGTGCTGTGCTGCATTTTCACTCTTCTAGTTCATGAAGAGTCTCAGACTTAGCTCTCTAGATGTTACTGTGGAGCAAAGAGGGCAAAGTCAGCCACGTCAGAGTTTGTAAAGCTCTGTCATCCACTTGTTAGAGTTCATTTTGAAAATTCATCTTCCATTGAGTTGCTAACAACCACCACCACAAGAAACAGGGAAGAGACATGAAAAATCACCTTCTCTGTGTAATGAGGTTGTCTTTTCTTGAATAGCAGAGCACCATCTCTTTCCAGACAGACTCTAGAGCTTTCCAATACAACAAATTATCTTCTACTCCATAACAAAAGACCTCATTTATGATTACCAATCACCACTAGATCTGAATAAGGTTCTATTGAACTTTTTCACATATTTCTTAGAGAACCATGTGGCAAGTAGATAACAGCTTTCTGGAGATTAATCCATTGTGCTGGTTTTGGCTGGGGTAGAGATAATTTTCTTCATAGTAGCTAGTATGGGGCTGTGTTTTGGATTTGTGCTGGAAACAGTGTTGATAACACAGGGATGTTTTTGTTACTGCTGAGCAGTGCTTACACAGAGCCAAGGCCTTTTCTGCTCCTCACCCCACCCCACCAGCGAGGAGGTTGGGGGGGGACAAGAAGTTGGGAGGGGACACAGCCAGGACAGCTGACCCCAACTGACCACAGGGATATCCCAGACCATATGGCGTCATGCTCAGCACATAAAGCTGGGGGAAGAAGTTGGAAGGGGAGTACGTTTGCAGTGATGGCATTTGTCTTCCCAAGGAACCATTATACATGATGGAGCCCTGCTTTCCTGAAGATGGCTGAACACCTGCCTGCCGATGGGAAGCAGTGAATGAATTCGTTGTTTTAATTTGCTTGTGTGTGCAGCTTTTGCTTTACCTATTAAACTGTTTTTATCTCAATCCACAAGTTCTCTCACTTTTACTCTTTCAATTCTCTCCACCATCCCACCAGAGGGGGAGCGAGTGAGCAGCTGTGTGGTACTTAGTTGCCAGCTGGGGTTAAACCATGACATCCATATAATTTAAATCCTATATATTTAGCAATATTGCATTTCAATAGGGCTTGTACATTTATAAAACTACTACATCCAAACAAACATTTTAGCTACATATAGATTGCCGCTTTATGACAAGAGATCATTTTTTTTTCCTTCCATATCAACAGGAATACAATTGCAGACTAGCATTATTAATTGCAAATCCCAGCAATTTTTAAATTCTATTTATGTGAGATTTCTTTCTGTAATAATTCAAGTTCTCTAGAAAATAGGATCTAACACTTTTTTAAGAAATACCATTTTCTGGTTTCACTGAGCATTTCACTAAATGACCAATGAATGCCTGCTCCCAACTGCAGCCACATGAAGTATCTTCAGTGTGCAAGCAGGAAGACAGACAACATTTAGAAAACTGACAGAACACACCCACTAAAACACCATTACCAGATCTTTGGGGTAATTCAGCAAAAATATAGCAAACTGATTAGTTTTGAACACCAGCATTGTACAGATTAGTATCACCATCCACTAACCATCCAAAATCAGAGGCTTCCCTTACCCCAAATGGTGGATATGAAGCAGCAGCAGCAGCAGAGGCAACACTCACTGCGGGAGGTGGTATTCCTGAAGAAGAAGGTGGGAACAGACCCAAGGCATTCAGATTTAATCCAGGAATTAAATGTGCTTGAAGCTGCAATGGCAGAAGAGTTATTTAAGATTTACAATCCTGGTTATTAACTTTAATCAAAATCCTAGTTGGCTTAGGCTATTAACCTTTTGAGAAGATGTCAGTATGTTATTTAAAAAAAAAAAAAAAAATTCATCTCCATTACCCCAAGGACTCTGCTTCAAACCTATTTCCCTGGCATATGCACAGACCAATAACATTAAAAACATGTAGTAGTAAAGGCAGCTGGGAATCACTTGGTACAACTTAATCAGTGAAACATATGACAAACTTTATAGCAAGCAATTCAGGTAATAGCATAATTCACTTTCAGAGTGAACAAAATTATCAGAGAATATAATATAATATAATAATTTTGGCTTTATACTAAAAAGACAGCTCTGTAGAAACGGAGAAAGCCCATGCAAAAGCCCTGACTTTTCATACACTGGGGGGTATGCACCACACTATAACCCCATCCTCCCTCCCCCATATCCTTTCCCTCCCATGCCTTGCAAAAGATGAAGATACCCCCAAGCATTTGCTGAGAAAGCATCAACTATAAAGTTGCATGTCCCTTACCTGACCACACCTGAGAAAAGTGGCAGTATCATGTGGTAGGAAGCATTTGTTGTCCATGATATGAAACTTGTCAGTACCCTTTTTCACTTTTCCAGATTATTGCCATATTTTTCCAGATTATTGCCAAGTAATATGGCTATGCTTTAGAAATACCTCAGCTAGAGACAGACAACATCTCAGGCCATCAAGATAAGCCAATCATGAGACACCAAAAACCCCCAAACATTTCACCAACTAAAGAACTACTCCAATAATCACTACAAACTAAACTTGAAATCCATCCAGTAAGAGAGGTAGTTTTCTCCTTACCACACTTTTGCCAAAAGCAGAGCAGCCACAAGCCCACCCCATGTTCCTGCTTGCTATGTGAAGCAAAAGTGTACCACTATAAAATACTTTATTGCGTCCTCGTGTGTAGTTTGTGTCCTGCAATTTGCTTATAGTTTGGGACCGAGGGGAAAAGCGGGGAGAATATTCTCTCCAGCCAGTAGGAAAACAATGAAGAACAGCCATTTCTAGAAAATCAGAGACTCCTGTAAACTGAAAAAAATATTTCCAGTCTGATTCTACACCATAAGATTTGGATACACACACAAAAAGCTCTTCATAGCTTATCAAAAATCTCAATCATTTCTCAATCTGTATTAGTAATACTTTGGCAAACTAATGAGGTGTGTTGTTTTTATTATATAATCACCAATCATCTTTGAATAACTAAATGCCTTTATCATCTATATCAAGAAAAACCTTAATAAAGCCTTCTTAAATTAAATAATTGAAAGCAGGAGAGAGATCCTTCTTCCATATGTTATGCTTTTAACATGAAGAGACTGGGAATAACTACTTTAAGAAACATACAAACTAGAGCTCATAAACCACAATAGAACATAAACACACATTCCTTTAGGTTTTTGCAACAAGAAAAAAATGAAATGGTCATTCCATTCATTTTCTCAATCTAAATCAATTTCTCAGTTCCCCTGCTCAAAGCAAACCAGAAAAAGTCTTATTAAAATAGCATACATACATAAATAAATAATAAAAAACCTTGGCCAAGCCCCACAAGTTAATACAAGAGGTGACAGAGAGAGGTTGCAACAGGGAAATTCTGATGTGATATTAGGAAAGAAATTTTCACCATGAGAGCAGTGAGACAGGGCACAGGCTGCCCAGAGACACTGTGGACTTTCTACCCACGGAGATGTTTGAGAGGGGACAAGTTCCTACACAACCTCATTTAACTTTGAAAGAGGCCTTATATTGAGCAACCCCTCTGCTGGGCCAGGTGACATCCAGAGGTGCCTCACACCTAAATCTTTTCATGGTTCTAGTTCCAGAAATGGCCCATGCCACAAGACGACTCACATTCATAGCAGCAATATCATTTTCATAGGACTCCCTGATTTTCTTCATAATTTCTTCCTCAGCCTTGGCACAAGTTTCAATACTGCCTTTAACTGTAATGGTCCTTTCTGGATTATAGAGTGTCAAGTCCTGCAATCTGCAAATAAAACAGAAGCACAGTTAATTAGCAAACAGCAGAGTGTAACCCAGGTTTATCATTCAAGTGTGATGACATCCGAGCGTGTCGAGTTTGCCCTCCAAAGAGCATAGTATCAATTCATAACAGGGCTCAAACACAGTTCTCGGAGAATCTGGAGAAACTCTGTCCTCACAGCAAATACAACAAAAACCACCACAGCGAGGTTTGGCATCAGATGGTTGAGATGTGCTTAGGTGCAACACAAGATGGAAGCCATCACGCTCTGTAGGAATGTGAGCTGCAGAGCAGTGCAGCACCATTCAACTTCATGCTCCACACCAGCCCTACCAACAGAGAGAGGGCTTCAGACATTTTAGACATCCCAGAAACACAGAGCATAAGAAACTTTCTGCCCTTGAGAACAATAGTGGGTTCCTTAAGGAAGGAGGGGAAAAAAGCCCAACCCTCAGTGAAACTGCAGGAGAGCCTCCAAATCCTCGTAACAGGAAAACCAAAAGCTGTGTGCAGATCAAAATTTGCTGCAAACACTAGTAACTCCTCAGGGAAAATGAAAGGGTTACAGCATTAAACTAGTGCTTTTTTAGGTAACAAATGGTGAACTACTATGGTAAAATGGAAGAAACAGACTGGGAAGCCATGGCATATCCATATACTGAGAAAAAGTGGTTGAAGGGGTGAAAACAACAACAACAAAAAAAACCAAAACCAAAAAAAAGTCAGAGCAGGTTGCAGGAGGGGTGAGGAAGCCCATGGCAGGAAGGAGAGAGGAAGAAACATGCAAGGCTTGCTTTCTTGCACAGCAGGCAGCATAGCAACCTGCGCATCTCAGTTAAGCAGCGGCAAGCACGAAATGCATCCACAAAGCAATCCTTAAGTTTCCAGTGTGCGAGCACTGAGTTACTGCCTCGGGAAGGAAAGTGGTGGAGAACACCCCAAAGAAAAAGAGGAAACACTTTCCCAAACCAGCTGCCTTACTTTAACTTTATGGACAAGCTTACCAAAAAGCCTAAATGAAAAGATCAGGAGAAAGACTAATTAGACAAAGCAGAATCAATGGGCATATATGCTCTCTTATGTACCAATTAAACCAGGCAACTTCATGGGGCTATTTCGGGCATAGCATGACAAATATAATCTTGAGGCCAAGATTTTAATGCAAATAAACCATTAACTTGCTAAATTAAAAAAATACTCTGCGAGTGTTTACAGACAATGTGTTATTTGTGTCATCATCAATAAAGACAAGTTGGTTTCATGGAATGAAGACCATTATCCCATTTACCCTGTACATATTTTTTTCCTTTAAGAAATAGCATTAACAGTCTGTGTACTGTTTGCAAACAAACTGTTTATGCCAACACATTTAAGAGAGCATGCTGGTCTTATAAAACCTATTCTTGAAATACACTTATTTGGGTGTTTTTCTCCAATTGATTCACTTCTTTTCCTCAGACTAACTCCATAAACATTTACATACCTTCAGGAAGGTCTCGGGTTCTTTCACCCAATTTTGAATTTCCTCTTTTTGAGGAAGCTCATTCACTCTTAGCTTCCTTGCCTTCATTTGAGCTATTTTCTTCAGTACACTTTTTTCTTGTCCCCTGCATGTATTCACACTTCTTCATACATCTTCATGTGTCTTCCAAACTTTCTTCCTTTCCTACAGCCTATAAGCTTTATTTTCACCCTTTCTGCCTAAAGCCTAAGTCCAGGATGCCCTCAAATGCTTGAAAAGTTCATGCCAAAGTATTCATTACTCGGAACGGGAGATTCTCAAAAAATATTGCTCCAGGGTAAAACTACTATTAACAGCCAAGCTTCTGCAGAGATGTTGATCTAATCACTGATTTGCAGATTTCCAGTGAAGGTGAAAACTCCTGTTTAATCTCAACTAAATTTGAACAGGTCTCAGTTACCTTCACAAACTCACAAAGCTATTACTTTGAAGCAGACTAGTCAATGTATCCCAGTTCGACTGCTAGGGGCCAAGAGGCACAGAACTGCTACTAAAAATACTCTTTCAGAATTCATTTGCTTAATTTCCTTCCCTCTTGTCCAGAAACTTAATGTATACCAGAAACTAAAGCATCACTAGTTTCACTCATTTTCACACACAGCTCAGAACTGATCCAAGCTTAATGATGAGTTTCAAACACTCATCATTACATATAATATATTAAAAACAACCAACACTTAAAATATAGTTTAAACACAGGCTCCACATAGCCTGTGTTATTTTTAGGCTTGCTCCTGACTGAGTTTACAATGAAGACTCACTGTTTACATTAAATTTAACTAAGCTTAAGCAACAGTTTAACCCACATTACGGAAAGGCCTCCAAAAGGCTGTTATCCCAGCCTTCAAAACACACATAATATTTTTGTAAAAATTCTATACCTGAATGTACCACAATGGCATTGCTGCTATCTGAGACATGTCACCAAAAGATTAGGCCACCGAAAACTTACGGAGATATCGTGATTTTAGTATCTGTGTCTTGTTCAATTTTCTTCAGGTTTCTTCCTTCTTTGCCAATAAGTCGGCCAACAAAGTTGTTATGTGCCAATATCTTCAAGGGAATTTCTTCTGTACTGTAATGGAGGTTACACCCAGTGAGACTTCTGGAGACCAGAGTACAAGTTTTTATGCATGTTATAGATAAATTTTATTTTCATAGAAATGTCTACAACTCCCATTCACTTGCACATGTTTATACTAGATGCAGAACGAGTCCAAGTGCAATGTACATTTCAGCACTATCATCTATAGCTTCATTGTAACATACCTGCTAAATAAAACTCAGACTGAAGTAGCAAGAGCTGTTGGGAAGGAAAAAATATACCTTAAAGTTTTTAGTGAGAGCTCAAAACTTGTTATGCTCACTCTGATTAAAATTTATTAGTTGCTCAAGAAACTTCAGTATTTGCTCCAGTTCACCTCAAAATCACAGCCAGACAATGGCTGAAAACGTAGATTTGTGCTGGGGCTAATTAAGCAACTGGACTGTCCTGCAAAGAAAAAAGTCTTAGTTCCTTTACCTACTTAAATATGGATAATGGCAACAAAGATTCACTTGTTAACAGGTTTTAAAGACTATATCTTTAAACTGAGTAAACAAGAATTCAGAATTTTTAATGCTTCCACAATGAAATGCCTTTTACTCACAATTTAGTATCTTGAGCTTCCTTTTGCATGATCTCCATAATAATTTTACAAGCTGTTGAGCAGCCTTCAGGAGTTGAGTGGATGGTAATTGGTTTCTCAGCAGCACCTGCATTCTCTTTACGATGAATATCAATTCTTGAAAGAAAGAAAAACACTAACTACAACTATGTACTGTATGGTAAGCCTTGGATATTTCCAACTCTCATAAAACTAATTTATTTTGAGCTAACACTGACTATATTTAAGTGGTTTAATTTTGCAAAGTATACAACTACTTAAACATCTCCTAAACACTATGTTTCATGTGTTATAAAGAGCCTCTCCTATCCTGATTTTACCAGCTAAACCCCATCTTTGTGGACACTGGGATCTCCTTTCCTCCTTAAACTCCGATCAAGATATTCAGGAAAGTTGCTAGATAGACAGTCTGTGGTAAACCACTGAAGAAAACATTTTATCGGGTTTTTCCAATACTCTGTCACCAGCCCTGTTGCTCCACCAATGACTGCGCAGCTACAGTACAGTCAGGCTTTGTCCCATCTTGTCTTTTTTAATGACCTCAGCAGCAGAGTTTCCTAGCACTTCTCTGCTAGCAAGTAGCATCGTAGTACTTGCAGTCATCCTCAAGATTACTTTCCTATGCTTTTTAAGCCTAAAATTTGTCCTGACATTACCTTTCCTCTACCTCCACTCTCTACCACACTAAAACTACTAGCCTTAGTCTACACCATGGTTTATGTAGCTCTAGGAATTTAAAATTATGACCTGCATCAAGACAATGCCTTGGATATTATTTGTCCTCTGCCAATAACTGCAGGTCACATACTCTTTCCACCTCTGCTTTTTGCTTCCTCCCCTCTTCCCCAAATCATAGCTGTTTCCAAACTTAGACAACTACGCTGCTTTTCAATAAGCCCCTTTATTTTTCCAGTTCTTTCTGATACTGAAAATTCATTTTGTTTCACGATGCAGCATTTTCTAAGAAGCCCATGGCAATCCTTGGTGCAACTGGAAGTAGATGATATTTCTTTTTTTTAATCCCCAAACCAATGAAAACATCATTCTTGAAGTCATGTATCTGTAAAGTTAGCAACCTGTGATTATTTCTGCCCTATCCAGCCTTCTTTTAAGAGATAAAAGCTTTCCTTATGCCGATCTTCCAGGATTTTTATAGTCTGAGAATTAGACGGTTTAGGTATCACCTGAAAAATTGGTTACCCATAGGCAAACTACAACCAAGTCTTGTCAGGACACCACAAATCTCTTAAACCTGTGTTGTTAAACACAGCAAATAGTCTCCTGGGTTACAACATGCTAATGAGAGGTTGGAAGGAGCATCATGATAATCCTGGGTTGGGGGGAGGAGAGGGAGCCTGTTTGTTGGGGTGGGGGTGTGTGATCAGAGAGGACTCCCTTATCCTCATTAACTACTCTCAAAACTGAAGCCACCCACCCTCATACCCCTCACATACAGCTCATTTCCAGGTCCTGCCTGCTGTAACAACAGAACTGGGGGCTCATACCAGTGTACTGCTGAAGGCAGCGTCTTTCACTCACCACTCTTAGGGGTATCCTGGAAGAATTGTTTGAATACGATCCCCACCTCCCTCTGCATCTACACTGAGCTCTTCCTTGTGAGTAGGGATTTAACACACACTGAAAACAATCTCCTCCAGCGTCTCTAGACCCTAGTGCTCTAAGCTTCTTAGTTCACTTAGCAGCTTGCTTTTTGCCTCCCGTGCATTTCCTTAATCTGTGTTTTGGTGTGGTCTGCAACTTGACAGCAACAAATGTATTCACCAGAAATAATGGGGGTGAGGTGTAAGGAGTAATGAGGGGAGATAGGAAGGATATCCCCCCCCCCCCGCCTTGAACTGAAAACATTTATAAATCCTAAGAACGCCCCAAATTAAACTAGAGATAGAATAAACACTTAAAGAATTGGATAGGTCACCACACTGACTGTATGTCCCACAGGCTGACATATTACAGCTCTTTCAGTTTCACTTTTTGTGCCAGAACCTTATTAGTACATCTGTAAGCAAACTCTCCAACATCAAGTACCATCCTACTAGCACTGACTAATTTCATTTTTTTTAAAAAGGGAGAAACAAGCCAGCTAGCATTCAAACACGTGTCAAGGACAGAATCCAGTCCTTAAATAAATCTTGCAAAAGATTTCCTATTCACTGTTACGTTCGTTTGCTCACTGACCACATAGGTTAGTGGTGAAGTTTTACAAGTTTCCCTTTACGTGGGAGATGAGGACACAATAATAAAGCTTACAATTACAGTTTTGTAAAATAACTTACTTGGACTGTGTCTGCTTTGTGATGTTTCTGATTGTCGCTCCTTCTTTCCCAATAATGGCTCCTACAAACTGTGTGGGAACCAGCATCCGTAGAGGAACATCCGACTGTGGTTTCTGCCTTGTGGTTGCGCCGGGTGACCCTTGCCTTGGAGGACCTCTCTGTCCAAATCCACGTCTTCCCTGGGGATGTTGTTGCGGAGGTTGCTGGGCTGCCATTTCATCAGGGATGTATGCAACTTTCAAGGAATAGTTTTCAAGCTGAAACCCGTTCAGTTTTTCTATTGCTCTGTTTATTTGCAAAGGGGAAGAAAGAGGAGAAAAAAAACCAACCACAATCACATGCAGGGTCTTATGAAATGACAAGTCATTCAAATATAGACTTCTGCTCTTTCTAAATTGCATGACAAAGCTGAAAACTGGTTCCAAGATGAAAAGTTACATTCAAAATTCTTCAGTCAAGATTTTGATTACACAACTTCTTTTTTTTTTTTTTTTTAAGTCACCATATTAAGGACTACAAGTTAGGTCTTGCTTGCTCTGGGCTCCTGCGCACTTTAAAGATTTTGCTGGTGCAACCCTATCAGCAAAACCTCACAGGAGACAGAGCTTATACACTCAAAAGCATTCTTTTGCCTGATTTAATTTAAATCAGTTTCCCAAATGGAATTAAAGCTGCACCAGAGGGAAAACTTCTTAGCTGCTATCACAGCACCTTCATTAGGGTTTTTGCCAGCACAGCTATTTGGCTGGAGTTTTTTTGCAATAACTGACATAGCTATGACAGGGAGGAGGAAAAAAAAAAAAAAAAAAAAAAAAAAAGATATGAAAGACAGTTCCTGGTTCATTCTCAGCAGGAAAGAAAGCATTCAAAGCCAGTCAATGGCATTAGAAACACCACTTAGCAGACCACAACAGCACCTTGCAACTTACCAACTAGTCATGTTGTAAGCAGGTTTAGAATTTAACCAGGAAATTAAAGCCAACACGCCTGTTAAACTCTCCATAGATGCAAAGGTGTTAGAAGGCATTTAAACCATGTTTCAAGTTCTCTTGTGCTTTTAGGCAAAGCGGAGCCCTCTATTAAATATCACAGAGGGTTACTGCCCAAATGCACACAATGCACTCGCACCGCGGTCCATCACACTGAGTAACTACCCAGGTGCTCAGCACTCTCTCTGCCCAGCCCCTCTTTCTAACTGAGTAAGGTGGGGCCAAGTTTGCAAGTCAACCTGACCTGCTGGTCTCCTCCTCTTCTCAGAGGGAGCACAACTCAACTTAAAAATGACAGATTTCTGGGAGGTAGAAGATCTTCCACTCACAGAGTAGAGTCAACATGATTAAAGATCCAGGAAACAGTAGGAATAACTAAGCTACACGCAACACACTGATAACCTAGTGATATAAAATTAACACATTCACCCAAGAAAGACATTTCAAGTTTCGCTACAGAATGCATACTATTATGAGCGATATATTGATATTGCTGAAACATGCATTGATTTGGGGTAGTTCATAAATGCCAGGCTTAATCTTGGACCAAAGATTACTGATGGATTTTTGTTTAAAGACAAAATTTAAATTAAGAACAGTAGTGGGAGGGAGGAGGTTTCCATGTCACATTAAAGAGCCCACCAACATTTTAGTTGAAAAGCTCCAAAACCCATATGCTCTGGAACAAGGCCTCTGAAATTCAGAAACTTAACCCAGTCCCTCCATTCATGCATATTTGCAAGTGGTTACTGCCAGTTTACCAAACACTACCCTCAGCAATGCTTTTACTCCACCTCTACTGCAGAGATGAAGGGCGATGCTAGCCAATCACCTAAATTTTCAAGGGCAGCCAGTGAAAAGTACTATTCATCTCCTAGATGACCCACTTGACAGTCTGGGTCTCAAGCAGCTGTTGAAGCCAAGCAGCAGCTTTGCAGGTAAGAAGTGGTATATGGGTACTGAGGATAACATGCCCCTCATCTCCCAGAGGTTGAACCAGCATCCTCGAAATACTCCAGTTGGACAGTAAAAAGCTTATGAGAAAACAAGTAATTTGTGTCTTTGGAGCAGTGTTTAATAAGGGCTGGTAATAAGTAAGGCCAAAGGCAATGCCAATGAACAAGGAAAGTAAAATATTGAATAACTGATCGCTGCTCATCAAACACTTCTGTTCACGAAATGAGACACGCAGGTCCATTGGGAACAGGGCAGGAGTGTAATTGCTCCCATAACAGAAGAATCTCTTACAGCATATGGCAAAAGAGAGCTGGATTAAAATTTGCTGAGGCTATTTCAAAGCTGACATTTCTTAACTTGTACTCCATGGACTTTGAAGAGCATTTTATTACACAGAAAGCCACATTTACAAAACAGTAAGGGCAATGAGCAACCAGACTAGTGAAACTTGTGTTCCTATAGATTTATCTCTCAAGTTTTAGTTTCTGCATAGATTTCCAATGCCTGAAAGGCATTTCTCTGAAGTCTCTATCCATGGAGATCCTATCTGGGAAAGGGGACTGGAACCTTTCCTTTTTATGCAACCTGAACATACTAAATTCTTTTTGGTTGTAAATACCCAAGACCTCTATTTCTGGGTCGAGTTTTACTGAAAGCAGCCAAAAAGCTGAATTGCTACTAGGGAAAGAAATGGCACCACCAGACAGTGCAGTTGCACAAACCCTGTTTCTTTTGGAATCAAACCTCAAGATGTTGGAGAGATGAGCACCAACAATTTCGTGAACATGCTGGTAGGCTCCGGATTGACATCCAGCCCAACTCATTCCCTTCCACGCATTCATTTGACAAGTTCAGACATTGCTTCTTTTCCAAAATGCTTCAATCTCTTCTGGCTTTAAAATGTCTTAGACCAGAATCCCAGCACTAATACAAAATCTTACATTAAGTCAGTGCACGAGTCTTCTCACTCTTCCTTAGAAGTGGTAGGGAAAGAAAAAACTAGGCTTTTTGTTTGCAACCAAGCTACATACCTATCATGCTTTCACAACAAACATTATACAGCAACAACTGGCATACATATATATATATGCCATACTTTTACTGGAAGGAAGGTTGGAATTTTTCTACTTAAGAACAATTTATAAATGGCTAAATTTCTCTAGTATGCTAGAGATACAACAGCAGTATCACTTGTTTAAATTAGTCTAGACATTTATAAAGAAAACTTTAAAATAACTAATTCACCCTCCGAGTCAGAGAGTTCTCCATGTTTTATAGGCTAACTTGTTTTATATAGTTTGACTTGTTCAAGTGATGAGAAGTCAGAAGAAGAGTCAGTAATTAAACACTGCTCTCCCAAGCCTTTTGTGGAACTGATGTTTCCTGGGTAGGTGGTCCCACATTCTGCACTGATTTGGGCATACACAGGGGAATGCCAAGATAAATAATTTTCAGTGATCCAGCAAATACACAGTTCTGGTGCATTTCTTACAGAAGACACAAGCCCACAGCTTTTGAAAGGTCACTTTTGGCTGTTGAGCCTGGCCTTCACATTCCAGCATTTGACAGTTTTCAGTAGTTTTTGAAGTACTGTCATACACCTTTATTTAACTGTTCTGAACTAATTTTTATCAATTTCATGGCACAAAACATAGGGCTGGAATAGGGCAAGGTGATGGCTCAGCAGTCCTTCAGCACCATTAATAAGCCTAAAATTTTAGAGGGAGGATGAGTGGGGCTGGCTTACACGGAGGGGGAGGTTGCAGCTTCACCCCCATGGCTGTGCCGGACCACTGACTTCATCCTCACCCACCTTTCTCCTCGCACGCTTCAGCATCTTTTAAAAACCAAAGCAAAACCCAATTGTGCTGAATCAGGCTGGATTACGTGGGTCTCATTGTTTTGCTGCACCTCCATAAAAGTGCTCGCTCAGTTCACTAATGAGAGTGGCCTGATTCTATTTATTTTCTCGCAACCTGCTATCACCGCACTCTAATCTGGGTTTCTAGATGTGAAAAGGTAATTTACTGAATTGGGATTTGCCAATGCCTTCAGTTTGTTGAAGCTTGTGAGTCATCCCACCGGGAGCTGGGTCCCAGGAAACCCAATTAGCTCAAACAAATTGAGCAAACGTGTGATAGTTTTTTAGCCTGGGCAAATTTAGCTTATGTTGTGGGAGGTTTTTTTCCTCCTGATTGTTTGGATTCTTGGCTGTATGGGAGGTTTTCAGCAACGATGTGATGTTGTATGTTGTTGCTATAAGCAGTGGGATGTCCTCTTGTTCACAAGGAGGGATAATCCCCAACACCCCTACAAGCTATCGTCTGCCCTAAAATCCATGCATCTGTGTGAAAAGGGAGGAGAAAAATGTGCCTGGTGATGTGATGGAGTTAAAAGTGGTCACTGCAGCAAATCAGTAGTGAACTGCGCAAAAAGTAATTAAGGAGCATATTCTAAAGGCAAACACAGAGGTGTGAGAAAACACACTCCTTACTTATAGGTATTTGAGTCCTATGCATGTAAATCGATATAGCACCACTGACTTTGTCATTTAAAGAAAGATGCTGCAAACATGTGCTCACATGCTTAAGATTAGGCATGAGCACATCCAAGGCATATTTACCATTTCCAGCAGGCTGGCACGCAGGAAATGATGGCAGATATTTGTCCTTTCTTTCCCAAATGGGAGGCCTACAGAGGCAATAGAACTAGGTGAGCATCCCCTGCAAAGGGGGAGGTGCCCTGCAGGGGCTCGGGCACTGTGCAGGTTTGTGACCGTGTCTTTGTTTCCCTTGCTGCCTCCTGCCTTTTGCCCAGTGCCCACGGAGCTCATCAGCCAGGAGGTGAGGTAAGGACCCTGCTCCTCCTCCTTGGTGCTGGTGGGAGGGATGGAGAACCCTGTGCTGGGCTCCAGCTGCTGCTGGCCGGGCTGGGACCTGGTGTGGGGAGTGAACTCGTGGGGCTGATGGGTGGAGGTCTCGCTGGATGGCTCACATGGGTGGGCACTTCACTGCAGCCAAGTCTTTGGGGCACCGCTTGGTCAACACATGCTGGAGGAACCACAGGGGGCTAAAGGGGTGAAAACACGAGCTCTGGGTGGGTTGCATTAGACTGAAGAACCTCCATCCACCCCAGCAAAGCCTGATGCCCACACTTCATGTTACAGGATCATTAGGGATGGAGAAGAATCTCTTTGTGTATTTTGCCCCCAAACAACGCTATGCCACACCACTTCTCAGGCCAGATGCTCCTCCTTTGGCCCTGTGTCCCTTTTTGAGCCACCGAGGTCCCATTGTCACTCATTTAGCAGCGCTGGCATGCATACAGCAGCAGCCAGAAGAGCTGGAGCGAGCCTTTGTGGCCCTACAGAGCTTCTCATTATAAATAACAGCCTCCCCAGCCCCTCAGCTGGGGCTTTAAACCTCGCACAAGGGCTATGCGAGAGGTAGGAGTCTTTAACGTGGGCAGGCACTAATAGCAGGGGCCGCCTTGCCTAGCAGCTCCGTTAGAAAGCTGCACGTGTCAAAGAGTAATTGGACCTTAACCAACCCAATTTCGGAGCATTTCTGCTCCTCCACTCCCCGATTACTCTGGAGAGCCGCGGAGCGAGCGGCGGGCACGCCACTTCTCCAACTTTTATTGCTGAACACTCGAGTGGAGGTGGTAATTGGAGCAGGTGACATATATAAGGGGCAGGACAGAGTGCTCCACAAAGCCATCTCTGCAGCTGTCACCTAATTGCCTGATTAACTGGACGATTAATCGACTAATTGGAAGCAGGGCATGGTCTGCATAACAATAAGCGGCCCCTTTGTCAGACACGCGAAGGCTTCGGGAGGGGGAGAGCAGGTCGGGCAGTGGCTGTGGCAGGGAAGGAGAGCGGCTTCAATAGACCCTGAAGCCCCTTTCTGCTTTTGGGATTCCTGCCAAGAGGCACGAAACCCCACAGGGGACAGAGGTGTGGGGATGGGGAAGCCCTGGGCCCGGAGCATCACCTCTGTGCTGAGGCTTTCTAAGGGATTGAATCAACACACTGGAGACATCCCAAATTGCCACCTGCTACGGAAAACCCCGATCTGAGCCGCCCGGCTTGTTCCTTTTCATTATTTACTACAGGCTTCATTTCACCACATTAAAAATGAGGTGGGGGAAATCAGCTTTAATTGATTCAGGAAAGCTTCTAAGAGCCTGTAACATCTTCATCAGAGCCGCCCTTGTTTCCTGCTGAATGAAGCCTTTTTCGGGCACGTTGCTGGTGCCATAAACACCGCTCTGTCCTCTGCCTACACTTTAACGTGTGTCTGGGGCACAGAGCAGCCTCAGTTGGAACTGAGGGCGATTAAAATGAAATGGACTTGGAGATCATCAGCAGAGGGGGGAAGCTGCCGGTCATGCACGTCCCGGTTTTGGGGTGAATTATCTTCGAATGCAGCTACCTGGGTTGTGCGTGGTGTTGTATAGGACCAACCCATTAACAACCCAAGCCAGCGGTGCACGCAGCACTGCCGCTCCATCAGTGAGTTCCCATCCACCTGATGCCGAGCTTTTTGCAAGGGCTGGGCTTTGCTGAGAGCGGAGATTCTGCATTCCCTAAGCCTGACCTCATGCTATTTAATATCATCCCGTGTCTTTTACTCCAAGCCTAACAGGCTGGCTGGATCCCTCTGGGCTGGCAGTGTCTTCTCCCCTTGCGCTGTCACAAGAGATTTCATTAGTGCTTCCAGCTTCCCGAGCCAAGGGTGATACGGTGCTAAATGAGGTTATTAATCCTACACGTCTCCAGAATCCCTCAGACATCAGGCAAGTCACTTGGGCATCCTATAATCAATGCCGTAATCTGGTTTTGCCAGAAAATATTTGCTTTAATGCTTCTTATCTGAAGCCCTTCTTGCTTCTGGAGCTGGGATTAATTACCTCTGCAGGGCAAGCGTGTGGCCCCGTGCCAAGGGATGCTAGCCCAGAGCACCAGGGAAGTCTTTAACAAGTCCTATTCTGCCGAGCAGCAGGAGCAAGTGCAGTGATTTGGGAGACCTGGGCACCTCCATCCCATCCATTCCCCCGAAAGTGAGGCTGTGGGTGCTCTGGGGCAATGCCTTCTGGTGGCCCTCATCCAACATGGCTAAGAGCTGAGCATCCTTGACCTGTTCCAGCCTGTGCTTTCTGATAGGACCCCAAAGTCTTAGTGCCAGGACCCTCGTTCTGCACCAAGCGAGAACCCCACGTTTGCTGTAAAAGACTGCGGAGTGCAGGTGGGGAGACAGAGAGCAGTGGTTGTCTGCGTTTTAAAAGCTTGCTCTTACACATGCAAATCCTTAATTAAACATACTCATAAAACTATAATGAACCATTCATCTAATTAAATGGGGTGAGTCATTTCATTAATTTTTAGCAAACTGCAAAGCTGCTCTCCTGCCCTCCTCACTTGGATTTCAAAGGGACAAGCTGCAGCATTTGAGGGAAATTATCTCCCCTTTTGCGGCTATTTTGTTTCTTGTGCTCAGAACCTGTTTAACTGACCATAGTTTATACACCTCTGATTATAAATGAATTCTCCCTGCCCTATTGCTGTTCCTGATGGTTGCTTGCTTCCTTTTCAAGCTGTCCAACCCCAGGCTGTAACGGCTCAGGACACATCCGTGGAAAGTATGCAAGACACAGAAGGTAAGGCTGGGTCAGGTGAAATGGGGGTGGAAAAATGACAGCAAGAAACCCAGAGATACATGTATCCTGGTCTGGATGGTGCTTGCTGTTGGTCCATCAGTCTGGGCGGGTCTTGGGGCATCTCCTTCACCAGGCTATCAGCAGCCTTCATGCAGAGCCAATATCACACGTTGCACAAAGTCAACATCTGATAGCAGATTTTCTGGCTACAGAAGATTAAAAATGCTAAAAATCTACATATTTTTTAATATCCATGTATTTACCCTCCTTGCCTTTTCCTATCTGGTTGAGATGCCCTAGACATGCCTTTCTCACTGGGGCAATGCCCCCTCTCTGCTCCTTAATCCCACCGGCAGTCTGCAAAGCTGCCCTCTAGCAAAGAAGAGGAAACTTCAAGATGCGGAGGCCGAACACCTGGTGTCAAAGCGCAAATCCCACCCACTCAAACTGGCCTTGGATGAAGGCTACAATGTCGACAGCGATGGCAGTGAGGAGGCCGAGGCGAAGGAGGAGTCCGGCTCGGAGGAGTCAGAGGGAACGCTGGAGGAGGATGAGGCGGAGGCGACAGAGCAGGAGGAGACCCGCAGCCCTGAGCCGGCAGAAGGTGCTTTGTCATTATTGATTGCAGAGCTGTGTTTTGTAGATGAATAAAGGGCAGTGAGTGTTAATAACCAAGAGTTATAGCCCCTCTGAATCATGTACAATGATGGGTCCTACAGTTATTATGTTTGGTGGAAGCGCAGCAGCGGAGCTCTGGTTAAGCTGTGATGGGTTACGCACAGATTGCCTTGGAGTTCTCAAAGTGAGAGCTCTTCCATCAGGAATGCTCCCTGGGGAGTGACTCCTGGAAAGCACAAAGGAGCTCTCTGCATGATAAGGATGGCAGCCTGCAGTCCTCCTTCGGTGCCAGTGGGCTTGGCTGGGCTCCCTGGAGCAGGAGCTGTGCATCCATCCACTCTCCAGTGGTGGGAGTAACAAGCAAACAAGCCAGATGTCTGCCAGGGTCCTGGCATAGCATCACTCCCAGTGCAGATCCCCTGGTTTGGGGAGCACTGGGAACAAGGGACAGACGGCTGATGGTGATCAGGGCCTGGGAAACAGCACATATCTGAGCACCACAAAAGCTTTCATGAAAAAATCCACTTTCATTTGCCATTCCCCAGTTCAATAAATTAGGCTGCACCAGGGGTGTAACAGCAAGGCTCTAGTTTCAATTAAGCTTAAAAAAGACAAAGAGATGTTTACAAGTGTATATCATTACTTTTTTTCCTTTTGCTTTCCCTCCTTCCCTCCTTCCCTCCTTCCCTCCTTCCCTCCTTCCCTCCTTCCCTCCTTCCCTCCTTCCCTCCTTCCC
>JANHGO010000196.1:0-43480 GCA_024606505.1 Aquila spilogaster
GCTTGAGGCAGGAGCTCAGAAGTGCAGATGTCCCAAAATATTCACCCAGTTTGTGGTGTCATGAGATCTGTAGTGTCATAAGGTAAAATACACTTAATCCCTCTTCTGAGTGAAGTAAAGCATTTTACAGTCCTTGCGGAGTCTAGTAATTTTCTGTAATCTTTTCAGTGAGGATATCAAAAAAGGAAAAGCAAGGTCCATGATATTGGGCAGTGACTGCACGCTTTCCCCTTTCTTGTTGCATTGCACACCCAAAAGGCATTTAACAATTGGTGATCACCCCTGGAAATTCCCTCATCAGAATGCTTTCCCTCCTCCCACTCAACAGGTGATGCAGTTTGAATTAGAATGATGCCAAATATGAATTACTCAGAAAGCTCACAGTGTTTTAGTGGGAAACACCAACATCCCAAACCAGAACTACCCTGAAAGGGGGGCGGAACCTGGACACAGAGGGTGGGCACTAGAAAGGCTGTGGGAAAAGCCCAGTCATATTTAACAGCAGTGGTCCCATTGCGAAGATCTTCAGAAATGTAATTAATTAAATGTCATTAAAAAAAAATCCATATCCATTTTTTAAAAAGCTTGTATCTTTTCCTGTTAAGGTATTTTTAAACCTTAGAGATCCCTTAGAGAGTTCTTCAGTTGTTTTCTTTGCTAAATTTTAAGCTGCTTTATATTTTGGGTGCTACCTGTGGTCAGAAGATATTTGTTGTCAAGTTTTAATAAACATTTCAGTAACAATGAAACTTCAGTCCCATTAAGTTTTAATGTAACTTGGACTTCTAGGTGACTACATTTTCCCTTTTCTGATTACTTCTCCACCTTCTCCTCTTTTTGTTCTATTGGCCAGGCTTTGGATACAGCTCCCAACATGTCTGAACTGAGAATCTAGAAGGGGAGTTCAGAGTACAGGCAGAAGTCAGTGTTCATATTCCATAACTAGCTGGGTACAGCATCCCCTGCTCTGATGAGTAGGACATGCATTGTGTCTTGATCTCATTTGTCTTCTCCGTGTCTGCTTTACCCTTTGGCAATGGAACAGAGTGCAGCCTCAGGCTCCAGTAGATCTCACCCTCTCTCCTACCAGGTGTCATCTTTTGTCATTCCCCTTGCTAGAGCTCACAGCAGTAACTGTGCTGGTGTCCCTTTGATGTGTCCAGACAGACAGCCTGGGGAAGGCATGCAGCCAGGTCAGGCATCTCTGTGCAGGATACCCCAGGCAGACTCTGACGCCATGACTGTTACATGCTTCTCAAAGTTATTCATTTCTGTAACCACTGCCTGTGGGTACATTGGTTGAGAGCCCTGCATTTTCCTCTATGCCCCATTCACAGTAGGATTCTTGCCTCTTCCTTGCGCCTAGTTTTCCTCTGCTTGTAGCCTATTTACTCTACTTTGGATGCTCATTGTCTTAACACACCGACATGAACTATGTCAAATCCTGTTTGCTGAAAATTTTCAACGTTTTTTTCTCTGGTCTGAAACATTAAACAGGAACTGCTTGGAGTCCACCTAAACCCTGTTGCCATGAGAAAGCATGCAGAAAGGAGGACTGATGCTATTGCTGAGGGTGTTTGCCAAGAAGGGTTAAATCCATCTGTGTACCATGCTGGACTGGATCAAGGCCACTCTCGCTCCTGGGCTCTTCTCCTCTGCTGATGCTGTCTCAGGTCCCACACGTGTTCAAGAGATGTCTGCCTGGGAGTCCAAATTCAAAGGTAAATTGATTGCCACTAACTGGCCTCTGAATGGCACCAGAGCAGAGAAGACTGCCACATGGCTGTTCCATGGATTTTATTCTGTGACATAATTTATCTAGCAGTTTTTATGATCATTAAGCTTTCATATTCTTTGTTTCTCTGTCGTATATTCACACATAGAGAAATTTAAAAATAAAATGCAAATGGGAAGAGAAGAAGGAAATACAACCTCAGTAAACTCTCCATAAAATCCACAAATTAAGGGCAAGTACAACATGAAAGCATATTAGTCAGAGAGCTATAAATTCCAGCAAATTGATTGTCAAAAATAATCAAAAACATACTATAATATGTAAGTTGAAATAAATACCACAAACCAACCTCAGGCTGTAAATGTTTAAGATTAGTCAATCATGCCATATATACCTGAGGTACAAATAAGGAAAGAAGGGGGGCTTAAAAGGAAAAAAAAAATGTATACGAAGGAAAAAAGCTTTGTGTCTTAAAACTGGATTGAAATGAAAATGTGGTCCTCTGAGTTACACTCAGAAGTTGACTGCAAGCCACTAAATGGCTTGAAAGATTTTCATGGCTGAAACATATGCACCACTTGGCAGTGACCAGCCTCCCTTTCTGGAGCTGAATCCACAGAGAAGCTGTGTGTGTCGGTCCTCACAGAACGTGTCCTAATCACTAAGGTGAAATGAGAAATGCAGAGGGTGGCTGTGATGGGAAGTTTGCCTTCAGCAGCTGGTATGACTTGACTGTGATATGGCTGTGGCCATGTCCCAGACCTGGGTACCCCAGTCCACCTGCAGCATGTCTGAGGCATTCAGTTAGGGATGATCACTGTCCCAAGACAGGAGATCTCCTGGAGCCAGCTCACAGTTTGCAGTGATGCCCAGAATCTGCTGAACACTGTTGTTCTGGAGAGTTTCCCATCTCTTGTCAAGTTGTTGTATGCTGTCTTTTAGAACAAAATGCTTATTTTAACGTTCAAAGTCAACATATGGACCTACTAGCCTAAAGCTAACAAGAGCCTGTATTTAATCAAATAGTGTACAGTCGTTTCTATTTGTAATCTGAAATGATCTGACTAGGATTGCTAGTGCTTAGGCTAGAAGCCAGTTTATTCTTTATTTAGTATATATTCAGTACCAGTTGCCTAGGGTACCTTCCTGCCTGCATTATTAATGTAATATAGGCCTATGGTTTCCAGTGTCATTGACGTGGAATTTCTTTTCTCAGATCCTGAGCAATCTGAATATAATCCTCCAGTGGGAAGCTATTTAAAAGTCATGACACTGGACCTTCTATTTGAAAAATAGAAGATATTGCTTAAAACAAGGAAAGTGTGATGTCATCACCTCCCACACGACCTCTGAGCCAGGGTGTCTGCATTACTGAGGACACTTCTGGCTCAGCCAGCAATTCATTACACCAAATGAGAGAGGTAGGGACCAGGTTAGAAGTGGCCCTGGGCAGCCTGATCTAGTGGTTGGCAACCCTGCCCATGGAACAGAGTTGGAGCTCAATGATCTTTAAGATCCCTTCCAAGCTAAGCCATTGCACGATTCCATGAATCATACTGACAAACTGGTGCAGATGGTTGGCAGCAGGATGGTGCAAACTCTGAAGGTGCCAGCCCTGGAGCCACGTGGAGGTCTCCCAGCCAACCTGCCTGAAGCCATGGCAGGTCATTGATACTGTCAATGCCATGGTGACCAACAAACAGAAATCTGCTGCCATAAAGGACATCACTTGAGCTGACTGCAGGCACAACATTTCCTAACACTTAACTGAAAATGTTAGGTGGTTTTCATTCACACAGAACCCATGCTGCATGATGTTTCCTTCTGTCAGTAGCTTTTGGCAAAGTTCTTCAGGTGAAGATAGACTTCAGAAATGCCCTGAAGCTGCCTGAAACCTGATACTTCCTTCCTGGCGGGATTAGAGTCACACTGTCAATAGCATGTCAGTGCAAAATGAAAGCGGTGGTGTTTACAAAATTAACAGATGGCCTTCAAGTTAAACACAGGGCAATTTGTTGACCAGTCTCCTGAGATTACTTACAGGTGAATTTTCTGTTATTCTTTCTGGACTGACTTATTCTAACATCATGTCATTTTTAATTGCTTTTCTTGGGAAAATATTCTCTCAAATCCATCCTGTTAACCTTCTTAGTGTGCTCTCAGTGTTAACCTTTTCCCAATGCTGCATTCACCAAATCACAAGCACAGATTTTCTCCCTTCAAACCAGTTACTCCGGTTGGGAATACAGGATTGTATTATGCCTATGGTATGTGTCATATTGTAAGAGGCCCTGGGCTTGCATGTGGGAGCCCCACCAGCACTGAGACTAAATGCCACAGGCTTGTTTGTATAATATCTGCAAGTATGCCTGGAAGTATGTATACATGGATTTCAAGCAGTTGATTGTTCAGCAGATTGCTGAACTATCCCAGCACTCACACCAAAGATGCTCACATTTTGGGGTTGCTGTTGGGGTACAGAGCCCCTTATGTATGTGCATTGGAAGGAGTGGATCCCCTCTGCTTACCATCACCACAAACAGTTTGGGATGAAGCACATTGAAAACATGATATTTTTAACAGCTGTTGTGGACTGAAAGTACATCACTTGTTTCAACAAGTAACAAATATGGAGCTGGAGGAGAAAGCAGCGTAGTATCCAGAACTGAAATGAATGCTGTTAATTTTCACCAAGATAACATGATTCTTACAACAGGATCACAATATCTGTATTTCAGTTACTTTGAAGGAAAGAAAAATTTTTGCTGCCAAGGTTTTATGAGAAAGAACCTACACGAATGTGTTGTTTTGGTTCTGCAATGTTTATCACTTCTTGAAAATCTGTACTATTAAATTTAAAAAGCTGATCTATCAGCATGTAATGTTTCTTCAAAACACGATGTAGTGTCTAGAAAACTGAACTGTCAGACATGCTTGTCATGTACACATATTTTGTTATTAAATGTGTTCGGGCATGAGTTTTGGCAGGACTTCTTCACAACTATCCTGAACTTTTCTTGACACCTTTTATGTGCACGTAATGTATCTGCAACTCAGGGCTTGGTAAGCCCTTAACTCTTTAATTATGAGCCTAGAAACTCCCTTCCTAATTATTGTTCTATAAGCAACATGACCTAATTCTCATGCCAAAGCTCAGAAATTCAGGCTGCAGGTGCTTTGTTTGGCTTTGTTTGGCTGTCTTTCGATAATTTTCGCTTTTCACGGTGCCAGGAGTGTAGTCTGTGCTCCGCATTCTTGTGTCAGGACAATCTTTGAGTGGTTTGCAGTCACTTGCCGGCTGACAGGACTGATATTAAGCATCTGTCACTTTCTGTTGCCTCTTTTCCTCTGGCTAAGAATGGTGTTAACTCTCACCCGGTGCATGTTGCTTGGACTATGTTTAACCAAATTTCCTCCTGTAAAGGGTTAGAGTTTGCTATTGCTGTTTGTGTAGCAGCAGATGACGCCAGAAACCTTTTCATTTAAAGTGGGCTTCTGTAAACACTGTAGAAAAAAAAAGAACAAGACTTATGTAGCCGACGTGTCTAATGCTATGTGAATCCCCTTCCACCGCTATGAGTAAGCTGAAGTGGAAGCTGGCTCAGCATCTTGCTGAAGGCCACAGAGGATAATGGTGCTGGAGAATGAAAGGACCCCATGAATCCATAGCCTCCATGCAATCACTTTGAAAACATCATTTCCTTCTACTGGATCAATTCTAAAGGAAACAACATATCAGGGAATTCTGCTCTCTTCTTTATGGCTTTAGGGAGAAAGTCAGGAAAAAGATTATCTGATGATTTAATTGATTTAATAAAAGAGGCATTACCTACAAAGTCGTTTTAGTGAAATTTTCACAGAGACCATAAATCACACTTGCATTTTATTAAAAATTAACAACATGCAAAGGAACAATATTCTACAAAAGCCTAGAAGACACTTCGACCTTTGTAAAGCACTAGGAATTCCTCTCTATTCATGCCTTTATATATACACACAATTTTGTATGTATGTATAAACATGTTGTAAGCATGAGAATATTCAAACAAGGCCTTTTTTGCTTTCTTGGACTCTAAACTGAGATTAAGCACTTCCTTGCTAAATACATTTCTTTTCGTATCTACTCAGCAGTGTGTACAAAGCTTACTAAAAAAAGCTTGCTATACCTTTTTGAATGTGGAGTTGCTAATGCAACCCTGTCAACCCACAGCATCCTTTCAGAGCACATACAAATGGCACAAGGTGTTAAGAGATGCAGGCCACGAAGCCAAGAAATTTAATGATGGATTTATTATTGAAAAGTGTATGCACTTCTCTGAAATACTAACCAAACTTTAAGGCCCTCTTGGAAACACTGTTTAAAGAACAAAGTTCAACACTGAAATAGTCCATGCAACATCCAGAGAGCATTCTGAAGGACCCTTCCTGGATAAAAAGTTGTGGATAAGTTCCAAAGCAAGTTTAACCATTCTCTCAGTGTAAATATCAAGCATCTAAACTGTATAGATGTTCTCTAGGTTCATACATGGGAAAAGAAAGAGCTTAACCTTCATCAGAGCTCCAGACCCAAACAAACTCAAACTTTTGGATCAGTTCATACTTGGATTTGAATTTAATAATTTGGACTGATGTCCATACCGTATTGTTTTTGCAGTAGAAGCTTGTTTATAGCTGCATTTTTCCAGGCTTTAGTGCTGATAGAATCTGATAAAACCTTCTGAATTTCAAGATCAGCACCACCTGGAATCTTGTTTAAAAAAGGGAAAGTATTTTCCTACCTCTTCCCGTGCAGCTGAGCAATTACTTTAAGTCTGATGTCTTTGTGTTAAATGGCATTGCTTCAAACTCTGTGCATGTCAAACAGAAGAAGGCTGGGAGAGTTTGAAAGGTTATCATCATTTCTCTTAGAATTCCTGTGTACTGAAACCCTTCAGAGATGGCTGCCTACTGCAAAAAAACTGTTTGACAGCTTCACTCAACTTCAAGGCTCGTCAATTCACGGTGCAATCTGACAGCTCTCAGGCAATAAAGTAAACAAGGGATTTGGAGCATCAGAGAAGGAATGCTTGAAATTATTCCTAATATTTCTCCTATTCATAACATGTCACCAAGCCTGTGAAATTATGAAGGCAGCAAGTTTCATCTTCTTATGCATCCCAGCTGGTGTTCACAGGGTGAGCGAAGGCTTCAGGGAACACTGGCAACTGGTTTCCATGAGGCATCATCCAGATTCACTCCAGTGACTTTATTCCCGATGATAACGAGAGGCATTTTTCTGGCAGCCCGGTTTCCAGGTACTTTCTGTATTAGTTTCACTTAAAAGGCAATATGGCTTTGGTGGAAACAGTGCAGTTGTACTTTAAGACTGAATATGACCACATTGTGGGGTTTCTGTGTAATAACGTCTTTAAAGGATCCTTCTCTCAAAGGAGGCAGGAAACCTGCAGCCCAGACACTTCGGTTGCACAAACACTCACACGCAGAACTCCAGTGGTGTAGGAACCTGCTGAGGGCTGATCACTGCGTGAATCCAACCACTTCAGTACCTGTTTATGGGCTCACAACATATCTGCACGAGAACTAACAGGTATGTTTCCTGAAGCCCTGCCTTTCTGGCAATTACCTGAACCCCCTTAAAAAGTCTTGAATACTGAACCCCAATTGAAATAATCTGGCTATATTAATAGATCTCCTCTTGAATGCTTAAAACGACTCAGTTTTTAAGAATGTAACCCATCAGACTTTTTTGTTCTTGCTTTCATTGTTATGGCATAGCTTTTTTCTTTTTTTTCTTTAAATCATCCCATGTAGGCTCTGTATTCCCATCAGGGAATAATTTGTTCATATGTATAATGCATGTTTTTATAGGTGTAGGTGTATGTAACGCCTAAGTTTTGCTGTTCTAATAAAGAATGGCTTAAAACAGAATGTAGAAAATCTTTGCTAATTTTTAGACTACCGTGACTTTTCCTTGCACATCTATTTTGAGAATTCCTGCTGCTACACACCTAGAGCTGACCCCTTTGTTAACTGTGTGGCATGCTCATAACAATAAATTACCTGTTGTCGTTACTGAAAATGACTAATGATCTGCTACCCATTTCAGGACATCATTTAAAAGCCATTTTTCTAAAAGAAGAACTATATTCCCTTTTGATGTAGGGGCTATTTTTCTTTACTCTTTTTTTTTCTTTTTTTAAATATTTCCATCAATGGTTGCTATTCTACGTTATCATGAGAGGTTTGAAAAACTGAGACTTTCTAATTCCAGCAGTTGCTACATAGCGAAATTGCGATTACAGCTAAATTGCCTTTTGATTCTTTTTCTAATAAGGACACCTAGCTGGACATCCAGCTCTCAGAAATGTCTGTAGCTCTGTTTTAAAAGAATCTACCCTAATGCAGACAAGCTGTAACATTTAGGAAGACTGCTAAAGACTTTCATTTTCTGTAGTATTACAACTCCATTAATTCACATGTTAAACTGAGCTCTGAACAAATGCGCTTCAGCAGCTACTAGCACTCGCTAAAAGATTAAAGGCTCTGAACCATGTGAAGAAACGAAATCTTTATAGATTGCTAGCTAATGGCTGTTTTCTTTGTCGTTGGAATCAGTGAATTGATTTGTAATGGACTGGATTGACTCCACATATGGAAATTACAAAGAAAAGGATCATTTTTTAACAGATGAAAATTTCCATCATTTTATAATTCAGCTGCGCTCTTCAAAATGTTGAACTATAAGAGTGCGTTTGAAACTCTGATAGGTCTTTTAATGCATAATACTGCTTGTTTATCTACTTGTATCTACTCTGTACTTTCTACTAGCAGTTTACTAGTTTCTAAAAACACAGTTGATTTGACATCACATGTATGTGCCACTATATAAAAGCAGCTCATGTTGCCCCACGGCACTGTAGAATACTTGGGATCTTCAGCGCCCAATGCATATGAACACTCAGTCAAGGACCCACATTAAATTCATTGTGACCAATGTGCAAGTAGAAGTTGATTAGAGGACTGAATCTGCAGGCGGGTGTTCTTGGGGCTTGCCCAGTCTAAGCTGCGTTCTCAGATTTACATCTCTTGCTGATTCTGCCATGACAAACTCAGACACATCATAGCCACTCAGACAAATGGGCAGGAGGGCAAAGAAAGTTTCCCCGGCTGAAACTGCTATTACTGTGCAAAGCTAGACAGAGAATGATTGGAGCTAATCACTGAAACACGAACAGACAGGACTAGCTTGTCATAATAAGAAGCTATCAAATCACAGCTCTGTTAAACTTTTCAATGTTTTATCATGAGCAGCTGTCAAACTCTTGTAATTTCATGATTAATACGCTCAGAGAGATTTCCTCCTTTATTCAGTTGCCGGTGGCGTTTTTTTAAACTGGAAGTGGGATTGGTAATATTTATTTAAAGTGAGCTTTGACTCTGTGTGAGTATGTATCTAAATGTGTAAAAAAGCACCGAGAGGAGGAAATAGTTCTAGGCATTGGCTTCGTGCAGGGGAGGGCACTGCTCCACGCGTCCTTCCTTCCATCGTGCCCCTGGGCTGGTGAAGAAGTAGGGCTGAAAGCACTATTAAAGACTTGTGCTAAGGTAGATCAACGTAACTCAGAGCCTGAGGTGTCTCTCCCAACAGTAGTGAATAATGCCACTAGAAAGAACTGTGGTGGAAAAAAGAGGATGAAAATGAGTTATCACTGATTTGTATACGGCTGAACTTTGAGGGTGACAGAGATCATTTAATGACTGCAATCTCTCTCAGTGTTTTCACATGAAAGCTTTTCCTTGGAACAGCTGTGGCTGCTGATGATGCAGTGTTACAAATCACATGAATCAATCAAGGTGAAACAAGATGGCCTTAAATTCCTTAAAACTGTGGCAATAGAGAAACCTATGGGCTGTTTCTGAGAAGCACCCGTTGTCCCAGGGGTAAGAAACATTGAATATGGCTGTGTGGAAAATCTCTGGCTTTTATATCTGCATCCTTTATTTAAACTGAAAATAGTGTCCTTAAAAAGCAGTGCTGAACAGCAGCTATTACAGGCTGTAACAACCACAGGGCTGCACCTTGCCGCAGTGTGCTCCTGCCTGGACAGGATTTCTGTCTTTTGGGAGACATTTCAGATCAACCTGTGGTCTGGGACTTTCTGCACTTGTGACTCTGTGGATTTGCTTGCTTAAGACTGTTGGTGTTTGCTTTAAGTTCTTTTTTATTATTATTAAAACAATAATTTTTAAAACCTTTGAAGAAAACTACTGCCAAAGACAACTACTTCTGGAGTTTCTAAAATGTTTTCTGAGGAGGACTCCTTCATGACAATATAATTAAGCCAAAAGACATGACAGCTAGTCATCTCAGGGTTATTATTGTATGCCTAAGGTGGCATCACAGGCATGAGGCTTGAAGGGGAAGTGGCTTTAATCACCCATTAAGTGCAATAATCCCCTTGATATGCACTGTCTGAAGACTTAGTAAAAAGGAATTTAGGAACAGTATTAAGAGGAACAGACAAACTGGTGAATGTACTAGGCATGAACATTAACATGGTTCTAGCATCACTGACAGGTACTCAAAAACTCTATTTGAGTCAATTTTTCCTCATTTAAGATACCCTGATGGAATGACTTTTAATGAGAATCAAAGTCTTGGAAGCAAATATTTACTTGTATTTTTTTTTCCTTTAGTATTTGTCTTAAATACTTTAAAATCCATATGATCTATACTTTAACTGGATGAGTTTACCTGTGCAGTACAGCTGGATAAAAACTTCAATGGCAAACAATGATACAGGAGTGGTGCTGTGTGCACCTCCGTGGCAGGAAAGTCCTATAGGAAAAGCCATTATGTGGCATTCTACAAACCTAGGTGCCTTTGCCTGGTGCTCTGCTCTCAAGGGAGGCAGTTCTTTGTAAGGAGAATGCCTTTGTACTGTGTGTGAAGTTCAGTGGTGCATTCCCCACATTTGTTTCAGCTAGCAGAGCTGGGAATTGAAACATAGTGCATTAGATGCTGGATTGCCAAGCTACTTAGTTGACCTATTGATCCACCAAAATTTTTTGATTAATATTAAAGGAAGGGCATAAAGCATGGATATTTTCACATGAAATGTTTTTTGGAAGATATAATTTTTCCCAAAACACATAAGTGTGTAAATTTTTAAATGCTTAGTGGCATATTAGCACAAAACTTCGTGGAGAAATTGAGTGCCAGCATAAATGTTGATAACTTGTTCTTCATGTTTACAGGTTTGAAAATGTTAGCTTTTCTTTTGTTTCCCTTATGTACACTAATACACTCAAATAATAAAATATAAATATGAGAGATGAAAATATTTGCTATGACTCAAATATAATTGCTCTATGCTGCAAAGAAAAGAGTATTCTGCTGAATTTGGACATAGGTGACATTTGATAACTGTTCTGTGTACGGAAAAGCTTTACCCTTTATTTGAAGCCGTATTCCAATTTCCATTTGGACAGTCAAGGTTCCCCTGTCTGTTTGCTTGAGTACACATGGGCTGAACAATATGAACCCTTCCTTCCTGTTGTGGATGCGTGGTTTTTGTGGGTGTTTGGTTTTGTTAAAGAAGGGGGATAGAATATGTACACCTGAAAATTAAAACTGATGAGAAATGGACCTTGTGTTTTGTTTTGCCTTTCAAGAGAATTTATGGATGTGAAGTACAGCAGGGATGTTGTCACAGGTTCCCCTCAAAGGAATAAGATCTTAGTACTAAACAAAAAATGTATTCTTTGAGCAATACTTGAAGGATTAGACGTCCAAAAAAAAATCTCCAAAGAAAGGGTTAAAAAGAAATCTGCTAAAGTTTCCCTAGGGACAGGATAGTCCAGTTTTTAAAAAAGTCATTGTTATGGTAGTAATAGGATATGCCTTAATCTTGTTCTTAAGTCTTATTTTCTTTACTGCAGATTGAGATAGTTTTTCTCCACCGTGTTCCATGCAGTTGTTCTGGAAAGGAATGGCAAAGCTGTGTAAGGCTTCGCGATGAAAAAGCTGCTTCCTGTAAAGGCAAGACCCTGCCAAAATAAATAGGGACTGCTGCAAATGGTTCAGATGGTCATTTCTTTCAAGTGCATACGTATGTATTATGTATTATGAATATACATGCATAGAGTATATACGTATGTTCATGTGTTTATATGAATTTGTGTACATAATAATATTTTTAAAAATAAGAGTCCTGGAGACTATGTAACCACTGCAGGCATTCCAGGAAACTGCACTCAGCCTGCCCACAAATTTTTATTGTAGAATCTAGAGATGAAGACTAACATGCTGGGATACAAAAGCTTATTTCTTAATAATGATAAAGTTACTGAAAGCAATGCAAGCTATTGATGCCTGAAGCAGCCAGATGAAAATAGCATGGTCTAGTGATTAGAAGGTTTTAATGGGAAATAATACTTTTCTTGTCACCAGGCTGCGTTGGCAGAATGAGTGCAGCAGCTGGAACGCATATGCAGAGTGTTTACTGGAGCAACTCTTACACTTTCAGACAGAAGGAAATCCTGTGTAGGATTGGAAAGTGCAGAGAGTTGTCACCAGGGAATAGGCTGTCTGTGTGTCTCCATGAAATAAAAGCTGTGCGGACCACAGACCCTGCAGTGGGCACTTCCTGCCCCATTTTCCGCAGCAGTTTAAGATTGCTTTTCCTTTTTTCTTTTCTTTTTTTTTCTTTTTTATACTGGAAGATATCAAATCTAGCGGTATTATCAATAGAAACACTGAGGAAGCTCAGGATTTACTTTGTATCAAACTTCAAAAATCTTACTAAGGGCTTTTTTGTTGATGTTATATATTTTTGTTCAGCAAAAGCAAAACCTGGAAATGTTGCCATCTCTCAGGTCATATAGATTGATCTTTCTAGGCTAATAAGACATCTGATATTACTTGAAGTCGGGCTGGGTGCTTTTTTTCCAAATCTGTGTAGGTTTCTAACTTCTGTGAATGCATTTAGAGGAGAAGCACGCCACAGCAAATGAAAGCGGCCGGCACAAGGGGCGTTTGATTGTTTGCTGATGTTATAGCGATGGCCGGTATTTACTAATGAATAGGAAAACACTTTTATTATCCAAATAAGTTAAAAAATCTTGAATTAATGATGTGTTTATGTGACAGATTTGTGGGAGGGATTTCAAATATAATCACCATCAATCTGACTGCAGCCAAAATAAATTTTATGAAAAGTAAAACAAACTGTTGCACAGACAAAGTAGGCCTTCGGGGGCTCATGCAATAATCTGTGTTTTCTTATTTAGCTGTGTATAATATTTCTGTTCATTTCTCATCCAGATAGAATCTCGGTGTATATAACACCGCTGTTAAAGCTTGGGAGAGTCAACATACGCCACTTGTCATGGAGGGGAAAAAAGAAATGAAAGAAGGAAATGCATTTATTATTTTTTTCTCAAATAAACTAGCCATGCCCAGGTAACCATGTCAGGCATGGAACAATTGCAAAGGTTAATATTGAACATAAGAGCTTTAATTCCAGAATGGTGGCTTTTCACAGAAATATGTGACCACATTGAGGTATACATTCTGAAAACCCAGATGCTGCTGTCACTACCAATAAAACTGTTATGAACTTCCAACTTTTGGTGAAGTTATTGCATATGCTCTTTCCTTTACTGAATGGAAACGTCAAATATAATCAGACGTAAAAGGAAGGTTGGGCCCTGCTTTCAGGAGCACGTAAGAAGTCCTTAGGCAGGAGCAAAGTAGTCGGTAGCCCCACTTAGCCATGGTAAGTTTGGGTATTGGTAAATGCTGGGAATGCTTTGGTGGGCTGAGGTGATGGTGGCTACTGAGCACAGCAGCAGGCTTCCAACAAACCTCCTCCATTAATTGGTAACTTGTCTTTACGGTAAAAATACAAGGATAATTTTGATTGTTTTCTTGACATTGTTCTGCAAGTATGTTTTAGCAATTTTTTTGCCTTTGAAAGGACTTTTGAGTTGAACTGTAGGCATGTCACAATCTTTCATTCACAAGTTCAAATGCACTACATACAGCTGCCAAAATATCTGCTTCTGTATCATTGTCCAGCTTCTCTGTTCTCATTATTGGTTTCCAGTTAGTGCAATGGGAATATGTGGCTGTCATTCAAATAGATGAAAATCTTTGGCATTGAAAATATATCCAGTGGTGTCTGTTTTTTAAAGGAAATATGCCCCTTCCTACAATTGCTTGGTTTCTTGATCAGATAAAACCTATCTTATGCTAACGTTTAAATAAAATGCACTGCATTCTGACCCAACAATAACAAAATCAAATCCACTCATTGCAAAGTATCATAAGCTCTTAAAATATATTCAGACAGTGTGATGATATTAATAGGGAGGCAGATATCAGGTTTCAGCCGACAAAGCAAACCACACAGTGGAAAATGAGAAGTACTATGCTTACTGACTTCAGAATAAAATGGAAGACAGAAGACCCATCAGAAATTATACGCATAGTCTAATGCCATACATTTATACAGGGGCTTGCATTGGAATATCTCAAAGATGCTTCACAGAGAGAGGCATTTTTATCTTATCTCCACATCTAGGTGGTTGAGGTAACAAGGTTAAGCAATCTGGGCTCAGATTTCAGAAAAAGCATTTTCCAAGGTATGTCTCAACTAAGGCTCTATAAGAAATTAGGTAGTATCCCAGTAGTTGCCAGTTTGTCTGGCCATTATACAATCTGCTATAGAAGGCATGCATGATTCTTTCTGGATCTCAGTAAGAAAGGCATACAACTACAAATAATGTAATTAAATTGCTTTAAAGATTATAAAAATAGGAAGAAAAATACAGATAGAAGGTTTTTTATGATTGTTTAGATGCTGGGAACCCTGCTTGCATGCAACTTGAGACAAAGCCGAGGTAGACAGCCACAACACTATCTGCAGCGAAGTTCAGTCTCCCTCCCATACCACAGAGTCTTTTATTTAGTATAACAAACAAAATCGTATTGCCTGTCTGACAGGTAGACATGTTCTTGTTCTCTCTGTCCACCAGAGCACATACAGCTTCTGGTACCCAGAAACTGCATCCAGGTACAGTACTTGTTCAGTCTCTTCCAGCATGTTGTCTGACACTATCACATACGTAGGACTGTACAACGGGACTTCCAATAGAGAAGGAAAATTCCTGAATACAGAACTGTTAAAAAGGCTTCTCACTAATACAGTGGGTTTTAATTTTCTCTGCCTGATGATGATCAGCAAATGTTTTGCATGGCCATCTTCATTTGCATGGGGAATACCCAGGATTTTATCAAACGAAGATCCTCAGTGTGTGAGCAGAGAACCTCCTAACAGGTGGCAAACCAGTCTTTATTTCCATGTCAAATTTGAAAGTTTACATAATAGTACGTATTACAGACATCCAAAAATGCCTGCTTCCTGTAGTCTCTGTTTTAGGATTATTAATTATTATTATATTATAAACTTACTTACAATGGCTTGGGTATTGATACATTCACTATAATTGCATGTTCATGATGGGTCTTGGGCCAATGGAAGAAGAATCACAGACAGCTTAAATACTAAGGAATGTTTGGTTCAGCTTTGGTAGGATAGATGACATTGATACAGAGAGTTGATTTATATACTAGTTCATTCATTAGTAAATTATCTGTGCAAAAGCCAAAATATTTCCTGAAGTGTTTAAGCTCATTTAGCTCTTGGCTTCTGTAGGTTATCAAAATGTTGTCTTCAGCTGCTTTGTTGAACAGCTAGAAAGGAGATGTTCCCGGGAGTGTCTAGGATCCAATGAAGACTATAAAACTTGAATGCCCAAATATTTATCACAGAAATAGACTCTGAAACAAATTTCACTCTTGGCATTGCTGTGCACCTGTGACCCCATGAAGAAAGGAGTTAGGAAACTTTATAGGCAAGTTGTCCTTGTGTCTTGAATTCTTTCTGTTAATGGGCTTAAGTGCTGCTGCTATTAAATAAACAGGAATTGAAACACAGGTTGTCTAAATGCATTGCATTTGAGAAATTGAATGGATTTGGTTCACTGTCAGTGATTAAATAGCTGCACTGCTTGATATCGAACAACTGTGCACAGCTGAACCACGGATTTTCTTCTGAGTTATGCCAGGTTGCACTGTACAATGTTATTTTGTTAATGGAGAGATTCGATATTTGTGTACATAATCTTTCTTCAATGCAGTAGAATACAGTAAGCACTGCTGATGAGTCGTGACTGTCACAACATCTCTGCTTCTAACCAGATCTCTACAACACTGTGTATTGCAACATAGAGGCAAAGAAATTGTTCTGACATGGTTGAGGCTGACATTCTGGATGAGAGTGTTTTGTGCCCACAGATGCTTGATGCTCTCTGTCTTAGCAGCTGCTAAGGAAAATGCATCTACAGGTGTCCAAAGGCTCACCAGCCAGTGATGATTATATGGGCTTCATCTGATTGACTGAGCAGTCTTTGCACGCCTTAGCAAGTTATTAGTGGCACAGAGCACTCAGGGACTATTAATCTCTGGTTAATGCAAATCAGAGTACTTCCCATTTACTGCCCATCACTGCTTAAAGTTTCCTAAGTTGTTAATGTGTTTGTATTTCAACACATGTGCCTACAAATAAGCAGACAGAAGTGTCAACTTCTACATCAGACCTCTTATTCTTCTATGCACCCTTTGTTGGTGAAAGGAATAAAAGAGATTTTTTTTCCTATATGTCTATATCTGCAAGCAATGTTTCTTCAGCATCTTCTTTTTTTGTTTAACCATGGGGGAATTCCTCTGTGGCTCAATTAACTTTGGAAGAGCACAACTTTGTTCAGCACAAATGATGCTTTGGGGATATTGGGTTTAAGTAATCTCAGTGTTATACTAAGATACCCATGTTCTGCCATAGTACTGATTCTGTCCCCACCAGAAGGGCTGGATATCTTCAGTTTTTTCAGCAAGTTTCAGTCCAACTCTTTGCCTGGTTTATTGAGACACTTAAATTGCATGAGGTTTTATTCTTTACCTCCCCCCTGCCTTGCTCAGTCTGGATAACTCTTCCTTTATGCTATATTCACCATTATTTCTTATTCTGATTTACAGAACAGTGGAGTTTATGATTGTTTCACAGAAACTGACCAAAACTTTGATGCTGGTTGAGTAATCTTTAATTTGGATCATGTGTATGCGCTAAAGGTTTGTGAGGAAGTAATGAGGCTTCAGTATTTACGGATTACTCGTGCTACCTATAGGCCATGTTAGTAAAATTCAAGAAAAGACAACCTGAAATCTACGGAGAAGTAGTCTGCAAGAAGTTTGCAACTGAGGAATATTGATTGAAGAACCTGAACACAAGAACAGTGACTTACTGTAAGTGAATTAAATAGATGTTTGAAGTTCAAGCTTCAGGAAAACAAAACAAAAGTAACTACCACCCCACAAACCCTTTCTGATGGGAGCAAAGGCACTGGTAACTCACTGTGACTCACAAATTTGCATTTTTAAAAATTATGCTTGTGTTTTTTTTGCCACAAAATAACTAACTAGTATAGTGTATTTTAAAAATCTCTAGATTATAGAAGTTCATTTCTTAACTACATAGTGGCAATAACAATTGGTGCGTTCAACCTTCAGTGCCCTGTACAAACTTCAGCTGATATCCAACATTCCTATGCCTTTTTCACAGCTATCCTGTGAGTTAAAGACAAGCATATACCTTCTCAATGGAGTTTTTGTGTTGGTAGGTACTTATACAGAGAAGTTACCTGAGGGAGATCCATCACAGTGGAAGACTCTGCATAAGGGAAATAACCAGTACTGTTCATCCTCAAGAAGGCCCAAGACTGATGTAAGAAAATAGGAATGGGCATACACAACATTACCTAACAGGTGTTGGAAGAACTTGGTTAATACTTTATTTTACTGAGGTGAGATACAGGTTAAGCATTAGTGTGTTTTTACATGTATGAGTGAATCATGTATTTTTAATCATGCTTACTAAATGAAAGAGTCATAAGAGAAGCTGTGAATGTGGATCAAAATAGAAAAGGTGGTGAATTATGCACTAATCGATATGAAATTACAATTTTAGAAACTACGTATCTTATTTTTCTACTAGAATTAACAAGCTCTGTCTTTTATTTTTGCTACATATTTAATGCCTACTGAAGAGTTAAATGGCAAAAATAATTTCATTTTATATCAGCTCAATTACTACTCTTCAGGCATTTACAGGATCCAGTTTATTTTGTTGGAAATATTAGTAGTCCTTTCATTAATGCTGTAAGAAAAAAGTTGCAGAACATTTGTTCATAGGCATAATTTTTGATGTATGGTTCCAGATGTAAGGAAGCTGTATTGTATGTTCTGAGGTTTTCCTATTGAGCATTTCTGAAATTTCAGAAATGAGCACTGAGTAGGTCTAAAAGATGCAGTATGGGGTGCATGAGAGATGTTTTTGACACAATAGGGTCAGAGAAGTTAAAGACACGTTCTTTGCTGGCAATTTTGGCAGAAATACTAAAACACAATGTGGGAACTGCAAACCTTATGACATTCAGTAAAATGTGAAAGGCTTCACGTCTGTAATATATGATTTGATGTCATGTATATGGGTTGGTAGCTTTTGCACAATATATAACAAATCTCAGTTTTTGTCTGAAGTTTAAAAAGATTTTCCCAGTGTAAATAACTCATGCCTGAAGTGCAGTGTGATTTTAAAACCTCCTACTGTCTAAGTGTAAAAAAGTTCGTTCCATGATGTTGCAAATAATTCATTCGGTATTCCTAGTTAAATGGCTCCATATAATGGTGTAAAGTATTATGAGAAACAAACTTTTGGCATCGAAATGAGAGATTTATAAAGACTACTTGATTCCCTACAAAAGTAGGGAATCAATTACCCAGCCATGTCACTGGAACTTGATGTTCAGTAACAGTTCCCCATTGCTGGGTCTTTTATTTGCTGTTCTTGTGTGGGCTGCAATAAATATAACATGGCTAGACCTTTCTGCTTTTGCTAGTTGAGCCCCCCTGGCTTCCACCATTGGAATGCAGGACTGTATCTTGGGAGGCAGCACCAATGTATTTCAGGATCAGTTCAGAAAAAGGTCTTTCTTTGTAACAGTATTTATGTACTCAACTGTGTTTGCTCTTAGGGGTGTGGGAAGCTGTGATAGGGTGAGTCCATTGTACTTAAGACACTCGTTTGACCAGCATAGGGACTGTCTGCAGTAGAGAAGTGATCCAAACAAAAAAAGGCAAAAGCACCTATGAACAGCTGTACTGGATCTGGCCAAAGCTAGATCTGGGCCTGGAAGCAGACAGTGCAGGAAAGAGTGTAAACTCAAAGAAAATTCAGCTCTGATATCATTTTAAGAATGATGCCCCAAAGCTCAGTGTGAAACCTTGTCAGAAGGGCAGTGATGAACTGATGGGGGCATCAGACCTATGAGGAGAAGCTGAGAGAACTGGCACTGTTCAGCCTGGAAAAGTATCAAGTCCTTATCAACTCTCCTATTGTACTTAGGTTAGCAACTAAATGCTGGCTTTGACCATGACTGTGATCTTCTGTCCCTCCATCTTATCCCACCTTTCTCGATATTTATCCACTTTCCTCCTCATCTGGTATCTTAAAAGCTCCAGCTCTTTATCTCCTTGCCATCATCTCTAAGTGATGTGAGTCTTTGCCATGTCTGTGTTGAGACTGTCCCTTGTTCTCAGCTCTTCCTTATCTTCTCATGAGAGGCTGCATGTAGATGTGCTGGGAACTTGTGTGCCTGCTAATCTGGGTGCCATCCATGCCTGTCACTTTTGTGCACTGTCTTCTGCTTTTTCTTTCTGACGCTTTCACACTCAGATATGCCTCTTCATTTTTCATCCTTCCAATCTTAGCTTACCTATTACAGGTCTCTCCACCACAGTCCGTTTATGTACTCCAGTGTTTCTTCTGAGTTTAACTCTGTTTCCATAGTCTGCTGAAGTCTGTATCCATAATTTGCTCAAGCCTGCATCCATATTCATCCCTGGTGTACTTTTGTTTCCCTCTTTTTAGTATGTCAAATTGTTTTTTGAACATATTTACAGTGGAGCACATTTTTTTCATCCACAACATTGCATGGTAATCAATTTACTATAAATCCTGTGGGTGAAAAAAAAAAAGCTTCCTTTCATTTGTTTTACAGCTGCTGCCTGAGTTTGCTTTGGCATCCCCAGGATCTTGTGTTGAGAGAAATAACACGTAATTGGTACATATTAACCTTTCTATTCCAGTCACAATTTAAAGTCTCTATCTTCCATCAGTCATTTCTTTCCAAAGCTGAAGAAGCAAAGCACAATACATTGGTCCTCTTCCCTTCCAAATATCATTCCATACTGTGGATCACTCTTCTTGTTTTTCTCTGTCCTTCTTCTGCTCTGCTGATCCCTGAGATGTAGGAACTAAAGTGTGCACAACATGCAAGATACAGGTGAGCTAAGGGGTTGAGCCACAGCTTAGTATTTTGTCCCTATATTGCTCTCTGTTTATTTCTTAGTCATTCCTAAAATTCCATTTACTTGTTTTGCCTATACTGAGCAATATTATCTGATGGACATATCCACAAGAACTCCAGAATCATTTCCTGTGTTGTGGTGAGTAATCAACAGCCATAAATGTACATGTTATTTCCTTCTGCGTAGATTCATTTGCATTTATTCTTACTGAATGTTAGCTGACATTTTTTACCTGATTCTTTCACAATTCCTTGAAATCTTGACTTTACTGTCTGAATATTTTGCTGTCATCACCAAACTTCATAACTTTATTACTTACTTCTGCAAATCAGTGAGATAACACAGGCTCCAGCTCATTTATTCTTTCAAATAATCTGAATAGATCTGTGCTGCATTGCTTCCATCTGCCAAAGTGACCTAGGCCGACTTCCCATTAAACTATATGTATGCAATTCTGTGCTAGCATTCCAAATAGGTTTCTACTGGATTGCGTGATAAACAAGTCAGACTTCCTGATCAGTACTTTCCCAAGCTGCTCATCCGCCTCCTCAAAAACAAACAAACAGTCATGTCTTGCATCTTGCTTGGATCGTACTGACAGAGATTCAAGCAGTAAAAGTTGTATAAGAGATAGCTGTTTGAGAATTTCTTGTCTGAGTTTCTTTAGTACTTCTGAGTGAAAGTCATCTCCTCCTGACAATTTGTTTCTGTTCTAGTGATTTATTCTAAAACTTTTTCTCCTGACGTTTCAGTTTGAGACAGTTCTTCCAGCTCACCCCCTAGAAAAGAAAGAATCCTCATTAAGTTTCTCAGTAATGAATTAGAATCAAGTAGCTACTTTTCTGTAACTCTATCTTCTGCAATTGCTCCAACTAGTCTGTGATCTTCTATAAACCCTAGAGGCTCTCTGGCAGGCTTTCTGCTTGTGTTCTTTTTGAGGGAGATTTTTGTTCTTTGTTTTTCCTCCTTTAGAAAGTTGTTTCTGAAAGTCACTTCTGTCTTTTCTTACTCTGCTTTCACTCTTGACTCGCTTTAGTTTATACAGTTTTCTATTTTTCTCCATTGTAAATGATCACATTTTGAATCATAACTTTTCATTTCCAATATTCCTCTGTACTCTGATGCTTAATTCTGACAACTTTTATTTTAGATGCTTCAGAATCTTCAAATAGTCAGATATGATTTGCTGAGTGTCTAGAATGTCATCCGTAGACAATTCTGTACCACTTCTATGTAACATTTCTTCTTTTTTTCTCTTTTATAACCCGCCAATTAAGTTTTCCTGGGGTAGATTTTCAGTCTGGGCTTTTTAAGTATGCCGAGAAGGTAGATTATGACTACATCATGATCACTATTTTCAAAAGTAGCGTTTTGAGTCAGAATCTCTGCTAGGTTCAGAAATCAATCTATCAACACTCTATTTTTGGAAGTTCTCTGACCAGTTTCCTCAAGAATTCCAGTGTCCAAAAACATAGTTACTGCATTAAATGATTGCTGCTCATCTATGTTTGATTTCTGCATGTTTTCTGCCCCTCGGTTTGCTCTGATCACATTCAGCATGTCACCATCAACCTCTTGATGAGGTTGTCCTATTTTATTTTACCAAGTTTCTGAGATGTCTTGCTGTTAGGGTTTAAACCCAAACATCCTAGGTGAGTCTTCTAACATTTGTATGGAAGGAAGGAAATATTTACTAATACTTGTGGTCTTGTCACCTATTCTCTGTGCTGTTGAGATGTCATTGTTTTCTATCAGAATGTTATTGATTCCTGACTTAGTTTGTGTTTTTCTTAAAGGTTAACAACTTTTTATAACTTTCCCAGAAGAGGATGAGTCATTCCAATATGCGCTCTTTCCACAGTCTTTCATTTTAAAACTCCCCTGAAACCTTTCTAATTTCAAATGCCTACACTGTGATTTTGCTTGGTGTTGACAGAGACTCTCCTCTATAGGTCTGTTCCAAGGGTGCCCTCAGCTACTCATTAATGCTTTTCATTTTCAGTCCCTCTTTTCTAATCAGTCAGAGAGAGTAAGAGACTAGTTAACCAATATGCTGTTTTATAGGACTTTTGAACAACTATGTACCCGCTGCTTAGGTCAAAGCATGTCTTCTGTTAAACAAATATATGTCTCAACTGTTAGGGTGGAAGCTGCTCTCTCCTGGAGTGGAGTAAGTTCCACCAGGGCTGGAGAAAAGATGATAAGCCTGAATTTAGCCTGTCCACAAAACAACGTACTTTTTTATGTAATCACGCCATAAATTCCTTATAATTTATACGAATAAAGGCAGATATCCAGAATAAGTGTCACAGCTATCAGTGGTTCTGAGTACTCTTCGAGCTGGAAATAATTTAAGCCAAACAATAGAAAATAGTGAGAAGACAGTGAGGTTGGGAAATACATTTCTCAGTAACATATATATATTTAACTCAAACTTGGTAGACGGAGCCTCTGTAAAACAAGAATTCACCTTTCAGAATATTCCTCTGGGATTTCTTTCCCAAGACTGTCTTTTGCAGTTCTAAGATACAGGAAAAATAATACTTGATGTGAGATAAAGGGTGTACAAATGAAATAGTTCTTTTCAATATCTGTGTACTTGCAGGATATCTCAAATGCTTGTACAATTAATTATTATTTTACAGCAGAGCAAGAACTTCATGTCTGTTCTGACTTTTTTTTTGACTTTTTTTTTTTATATTGAGTAGCGTCCTATACAAGAAGCAACTTAACTACCATAGCAGCTGTATCTAACAGGGAGAGCTCTCAGAGAAAGCATCTTGGGTCCATTAATGAATGCAGAATTATGGCCATATTTTTTCTTTCTGTCTCAATTCATATAGCAGTCAGAGTACTTGTGAAGATTTGGCCTTACTTTCAAACTTTAAAATATCTTACTCAATTTTGCTTTAATAGAAAAGATTCAGAAAGACATATAATACCTGCAAATTTTCAAACCATTTGAAGTGTTGGTAATGAGATGAGAGACACTTTTCTGGCTGGAATTGAAACTGTGTGTATCTTCATCCCAGTGACTCGAGGTCAATAGAAATCTGTGAGCTCAGTATTTCAGACTCTTCTAGCAGCTAATGAAGGTTGAATTAGACAAAGAGCTGGGGTAATCTAAGTCATTATTCTAGGGCTCATGTTCAGTAAATGACCAAAACCATCTACAGAATATTTTTGAAGGGAATAAGCAACATATTGCTGAATATTGCACTGAAGGAGAAATTGAGAATTCATTTCCAGGCTCAACTGGCTTGCTGCTTCCTTGTAATAAGAGACCATTTCTACATCAGCAGCTTATAAATAAAGTCTTCTCATTGAATGTGGAAAATATTGCACACACTGTGTAATGTATATTTTAAATAAAAAAAAAGTCTCCCTTGTTGGATTGGCAGCTTGAGGCTGCTCCATTAGCTCAACAGCAGAGCTGTGGGCCCCTTGGCCCCATCCCACCAACTCTAGTTTAGCTAGGGAAGTTAATTTTGAATTTGGCATGGGCACAAATTTATTTAAGGCAATGTTTGTTAGGTTCTAGCTGGTGGATGGAAACTGTTGTATTTGGTGCCCAAATTGTGACCTCCTGTGTGGAACTCTAGCTTAAACTTAAAACTAAGAGTAGGAGAAAATAAAAAGTGTAGACTTAGATGTACTTCAGCAGCTTCAGCTACAATGGCTTCAGCTAGCTAAAAGGCTCAGCAGCAGAACTCACAAGAAAAAGCCTCGTCCTAAAAGATCTTGCAAGTGTGCCTGGTCCCTAAAATTCCTTATCAGCTAAAAAAACTTCTAACAGAGTTTACTAAGTGAAAGAGCTTAACAGAACAAGATTTTAGTGGATCTAAGTTGCTCAAAAAAAAATCTCTATTTCCCCTTCAGTCAGAGTTTGCTGTCAGGTACTTTCAAGGACTTTTCTTTGAGCAAATGCAATTTTTTTTTTCCTTTTATTAAGAAGAAATTCACTGTGTTTCTGCACTGCTTGTTCTATCTACCCTTAAGCGATTTTGCCCTAGCTTTTTCCTTTGTAGATGACTAATATTGTCTCTCCTCATCTTTCTCACCCTATTCCTGCTTCCAGCTCTCATAAACACTGTCATTACCTTGGTTTCTGTGGCCCACATAGGCTTTAAGCAGACTAACAGTGTTAAAGAACCACGATGCCATTGCTGGGGAAGCAAAGGAACTTTAATAATAAGCTCCTTTTATGAGAAACGGAAACCTTTCTGAGAAAGAGCAAATAAACTTGCCCTTTGTTTTGAAATTTATTCTGTTTATTCTCAGCTCAATACTGTATTTTTTCCGTGTTGTTAATGTTTTCAGGTGTCTTACTTATTTTTTATGGTTGTTATGACTTCAACATTCATCAAAACTGAATAGCTGAAATTGATTTGGCTTAGACATAGCAATAGTATGAGTCATGTCAGTAAATTTGTTCAACCATTTACTGAAGTCTGGAGTCTTATATACATTTGCAGTACGTACATACTTGAGAGGAACATTGCTTAATGGTTGCCCTAATGAAGACATTCCTTTATGTCCTTCTCCATTTGTAACTTATTTCTGCTACTGCTGTGCACTTGTGACTTTCCTCCACTCTATTTTTGTCTTCGACAAAGACTTGATGCAAGAACTCAGATGGAAACCTTCTCATTGGAGAGGAGGCAATGTGAGCAGTAACCAAGTTACCCTTTGTCCTCTTGAAGCAGGAAGCAGGTTAGAGAAAAATAAGGGTAATGTTCTGGCTAGCAAGTCAGACAAATGAACATACTGACATTTCCTTGAAAGAAATGCAAGTTATACAGGCTTTATCGACTTGCTACAGGAAGCCATAGCGGTCAGAGATATGGATGCCAAACTGGCATTATGTCTTTCATTATTCCAGCATATGAGTCTTGTTTTTTCAAAAACGAAGAACATCATAGGCTTAGAAATTATCTTGTATTTAGCTAAAAGCGCTAGCAATGTGTTTCAATGTGAAATCAGTTATAGTTCTTTGCCTCCAAATAAGCACAAGATAACCTGAATACGTTTGAATATGAATATATATTGCTGAAGCTATTAATGGTTGATAACTTCTACATTATTGTTGCTACAAATGACTGTTTCTTTCTCAGATATACAGTCAAGATTTGACAGCATAAAAGTAATTTTTGAGTACTGCACAAATACAGGTGGAATAGTTATAGTTGCTTTGGTAAGTACATATCTGAATTTCATGAATTTTGTTCATTCATCCATACTGTTCTAGGAAAACGACACACTCTATCCTGTTTTTCTCAAGCTCAGTAGAAAGAACTGTAAACTGAAAACAAATCCGCTTTAACAATATTTTATGATAGCCTTTATTTTGCTGGTCAGTAAATGAGAGGAAAACCTCTTCTCCTGATCTTGCCAATATATTTCTCCAAACTCTCCCAGCAACATTATTTCTCCTTCCCAAATCACTGTAGTTTCTTGCATTTCTAAGTTGCTGACTAAACTGATGTCTGATGAAAAATCTCTTGAAATGTGGGGTAACTGAACTGATAAGTGAGTGTCAAAAATTTGACTAATCCTTGGTAGGAGGAAGTCCACGTGAGCTTTAAGACATACGCACAAAAAGGCAGATTTACACTCCATTATGTTAGCATTTTCTAATGGGACCATTATAATTTTATAATGAAAGCACACAGAAGGTGTGGTTTTCTTCATTCCGTTGAATGATAATGATAATTATTATTTCTTTTAAGTGAAGTTTACCTATAAAGTTGTACTCACTGGTACTTCCATGAAAGGTGGGTTTTCAGTGGTTTGAGGAACATCTGAGATGTAATTTACAACTACACTGATATCATGAAAAAGGAGAAGACTTATGAATGTTGCATGTGAATCTAGTAAGTCACCTTTGAACTCTTGTGCAACTGGAATGCACTTGGTTGCTCTGAAAGTAACGTCTCTTATTTATTTCCATGGAAACTGCAACAGATACAAAGAGTGTAATGGCACTGTTTGATAGAGCAAATTCTCAGCTACAAAATGCTATTTTTCAGTGTATTCACCGTCATTAGCATTTTCACTTGTGATGAACAAGAGCCTGCATGTCACGCTCATAAAAATCTGCACCAACAGAGGTGACCTACAGTTTCACAGCTGTTGTGATGGTGTCATCGTTAGGAAAATGTTGCCCGTGCAGACCATCTTTCATTGGCCCAAACAGATGGAAGTCAGGACAATTCAGTGGGTGTGGTAGGACAGCGTAGCCAAGATTGGCAATGTGATCCACCGTCTTTAAACTAGTATGGGCCTGGTGTTACCATGTTGCAAGAGAAAAGCTGTCTTCTCTGGTCTGACTCCAGAAGTTCTAGCCTTCAGCTTAGTCAGTATCATGTTGTATCAGCCAGAGTTAATGGTTTGTCCGGATTCAAGGTAATCCAGATGAATCACCTCTTTCCTGTCCCAAAAGATAGAGCACTTTACCTGCTGAGGGCTGAACATTTTCTCTGATGGAGATTTCACACTGGCTGCCATTTTGACTCCAGCTTGTAGTGGTGACACCATATCTTGTCACTGGTAATGATGCCATCCAGGAAGCTGTCACCTTCAGCTTTGTATTGATTTGACAGGTCCTGATGAACTTGCATATGATGTTCCTTCTGTTCTTGTGTGAGCATTTGTGGGACTCACCTGGCACAAACTTTGCAAGATTCCAACATTGCCACCATTGTTTCCAACATACTGAGGCCAGTATTCAGCTCTGTACACAGTCCCCTGGTCATAATCTGCCAATTCATGCAGCTGAGCTGACCAAGACACTCTTCATTTCGTGGTGTGACTGCTGTGCATGGCCATCCAGAAAATGGCTTGTTTTCACATCTCTGTTGCCTCTGCTGAAGTGCACCACCCACTGCCTCACAGTGCTCACATCCACTGTTTGATTTCCAAAAACCTTCATCAAATGTTGATGAATGTCAGAGGGTGCCATTTTTTCAGCATGGAAGAATTCAGTGGCACACCTTTCCTTCAGACACACTTCCATGTCTAACACCATTTTGCCGGACTGCCCCTCTGCTGCCATCTGTCACACAACAACAACATGTAATGGAATATTGATAGGAAGGTTCAGCCTCTACTGTCATATCACCGACATCCACCTCTGAAGTTGTGGGCCAGCATAATAGAATAAGAGGTATTACTTTCAGAGCAGCCTTCATACAATAAGTGAGGCAAATTATTTTCTTGCAATGTGTCTGTCACAAAGACAGCATAGCTAAGCTTTTGCATATAAACAATAAATATTAATATCCTGAGCTCAGGAGAATTCTCCTTATTTGTTTGGGCTATCATCTCAGAACTGGTGTTTGAAGGAGATGCCAATACAATCTGATGCAAAGTAAAACAGCTGAGTTTTGCACACTGCTTCTCAAGTAACTGCTGGAGTCCAACGTAACAGCAATAGCTGTAGCAAATATTTTTAAAGGCATCCCTGAGCTACTTTTCAGTATGTGGTGCATGTAAAAATTCTTCTTTGAACAGGTTCAATAGTATTCCTTGGCACACTGACATTTTTAGAAATGATGTCTTTTGCATTTAATATTTTTGTGGAAGCTGTTTGTATGTTAGCGTTTGAGATGGGCCAGCTTCAAAAGTTTTGGAACTCAAGCTTCAGCTAAGCTTTTAAAAGTTCAGAGCTTGTCCAAGGCTTATCCAACCTCTCAAGTATGAAAACCCAAAGTTGAAACACCCTGATGGGAACAACATATTGCCCTCCAATGAAGCCAGCCTTGTAACCCCTTTTGTTTCTGTCTTTCTTTTTTTGTTTTCTTTTCCTTCCAGATCTTCTTTTCTGTGGTACTCCTGAGGTAATGATTGTCCCTTGACCAAGTCCTTTTAGCCATATATTTTCTAAGGACTGATCACTTTTACAAACCTCACAGACAATAAACCAGATCCGCTGTACTCAAGTTTATATTCTTCTCCCCAGGCCCATTTTATATCTGCTGCATTATGTGATTTTTGTGCTGTTTTACTATTTATTTATTTTTTATGAATGTGTGATTGAAGGAATGTGTCTTACCCCTGGAGTGGAAAGCCAATAAGGCTGGTGGCTCCTACATTCAACAGAACTTTTTTGTAACTCAGTAGAGGCTGCAAAGGAAATTGTGTCTCCTATCCAAGCAAGTTTGCCCTTACCGTAGGCAACTCTATCAGTCCTCTGGGAGCAAACTAGGAAAGCGCTTTCCACTCCCCACTGTTATTTTGGTGTGGAAACGTGAAAGAGAAAGAACAGGTTGAACTAAAAAGAAAAAGAATCCTTATTTTCTCAGGCTTTCTAATTAGTTTGTTGTTGTTGTTTTCTCCCCAGTATTTTCTCCTTACAGATAAGGTGAAAATAATGCCAGAAGAATTTCCTTGTTGCTCTCCTCTGGAGCCACTTGTAAAAGAGGAAAAAATCAATACAGCTCTTCAGAGGCTCCAAATCATTGCCAACTGTTTCTCGGAATAAAGAACTGACACAAAGTGGCTCAGAACAGCAAGATGTTTAAAACCCTGATCAGCAGTTTAGCAGCCCAAGTTGTAAGGAAGGCTGTGATGGTGCCTCCTGACACAAGCCTGCTCCGGCTGCTACTTTGTCTGATCAAGGTAAAAACATCCATTACCTGTTTCCCTCTTTGTAAATGTGTGCTAGCTAGCTCTTCCATGTTTCTCCTTAATTGTTTTCTTGGTGCTGTGGTGGCCTTCCTGCCCATAGTGTTACCACTGTGGTGGGAGTGCCGCTCTAAGGTGAGTGCAGTCATGGTGCCATTTTCCTGCTGTCTCTACAGTTTCCCTTCACAGTTCTTGTCCTTCAGCTTGGGAACATTTTCCATAGCTCTTAAACTCCTTCACTGATGGAATGCTGACCTTCTAATCACCCCAAAAGTCATGCAAATCCATACTGTGGAAGACTGAGGAACTTTGCAATCCATGCAGGGTCAGCAAAGCAAGCAAAAATGGTCACTTTGTCCATGAAACTGTGGGCACTGTGAGAAAACAACACCCAAGTAGAAGCAACCACTGGGTCTGTTTTCTCTGCTGAAATGCTTCATTCTATGAGAGCATGTTAAAATACAGAGACACAGTTTTAATGAATAAGTTCACACAGAAAGAGTAAACAATCAGGAAAATTGTTCCTCCACTTATATTTGCTTTCTCTCTCTGTCTGAGTGGTAGCCTTAAGCCTACATGAATTACCGTGACGGGGAAGGTCTGCCAAGCTCTCTTTCTGAATAGTCCTACAATGCTTCTGGAATCCATCCTGTGTTAGGAAAGCACGGAAAGTACCTTTCCCCCAGCTCTCACAGTCTAGTTTAGTGAATAGAATATGTGACCGCAAAGGGGAAAAAAATAAAACGAAAAAAGCATATCACCGTCAGGCAGACTGATTTAAGGAGTGGACGCACATCAACTAATCCATGGTCATCCACGAATGATACCATATTTTAAAAAGGCTACTTTACTAAAATATTCATGACAGAAACGTGGGCACCCATAATAACAGTTGTATGCTGCCAAAAGAATACATATTCTTAAAAAAATATGGCAAGTAATATGGAATTTGTGGCCATTTATCTTATAAACCTGTTTCCTGTTTTAGACTCAGTGGGTCAGAAATTTACTGCCATAAATTGCACAGATCCATTGACTTCTAATTTATAGTAACTGAAAACAGGGTCTAGAATGTGTCTAAACAGAGCTTGAAAACCTTAATTCTTTATGTACTGTCTTTTGTCTGTCTATACAGAACAACTACCAAAACTGTATCCGAAGTAGAGGTATGGGAAGTACCAATCATAAAGGGCATGTGACTGCCCTAAGCAGTGTATTTTCTCCCTCTTACAAATGTATGTCCTGGAAAGGCTGTTTTGAAAAAGGCTTTTTTTTTTTTTTTTTTTAATTTGAGGCAAGGGTGAGAAATCGTTTTGGAGATTATAGGGTGGTGTTTCCAGATACAACAGTCCCAGCTTTAGGCTCAGATGGGGGAGTTTTCCATTTCCCTCTCAGCTTATCTCAAGTTACACTGCTTTTTTGTCATAGGCATAATCCTTTGATTAGAAAACCTTGATGGTATTTTAGAAGAGGAAGAAAATCCATCTCTGCAGAGTCACTAGAGACTTTGGCTATTACTAATTGATTCTACACGGAGAGCACACAGTGGGGACAGACTTCAGTCTGTAGCGGTGAGACAAAGCACTTCCGAGTTTCTTTGAAGTGTTGTGTGAGGAAGCTATTGGAAGTGTAAGAAGTTTCTCTATGCCTGCGGAGGTCTTCTGTTGGGAGCATTAAGGATGGGGACCTTGGGACACCTTTTGTGTGTTAGCACTAAGCACACCATTTAGAGAGAGGGAGGGTGGTGAGGACACTCAACCTCAAGATTTTTCTCATCAGTTATAGAAAGATTCTTGGTATGTCATGCAGTGCCCCTCCTTGAGACTTCATTTTCACTTAGAGATTTATCTAGCAGAACAACCATCTGAAAGTGTAAAATCACCATTTGTCCTCTCTGTTCCTGATTGGTGAGATCCCCAATGGGGATTGTTAATTCAAGCTTATGTCCCAAGCATGGACAGTGCAAAGGTGGTAGGAGAAGAGTGTCTTCTGACAGCAGCAAATGATACCCACGTGGCAGAGATGAGCATGCCAACACAGATACCTGGTCTGCAGTTTCAGCTACAACAGCTACCCAGGCAGCACAGTCTACTGCAGAGGCTGCCCCAGGCCTTGGGAAACGTAAGACAGGTTTCACAGTCTGTTCCTCTCAAGCCAAATCCAGCTCTCTCTATTGGCATTGCAGCTGGGACAGGAAAGGCTTCCCCAGTCTGATACAGAGTTGCAGGATCCCTTTGGTCTTTTCTTGTCCTTTTTTGTAGCTTAATTAGGAAGAATTTCACTTTTTCTTATAAGGTTATGATGTTGTCTTTCCTTGGGGAAAATGTTGCGTACCTGCATGTGGTTTGATGCAGCCTAGTACAGTTCAGTGAGAAATTATTGTCCCCTAGGCAGCCTCTTTATGATCACTGAAGGTTGGGTACAATCCTTGACAACAGTGGTTTGCCGGAGAGGGGAGATGAAGCCTACATATGTCATGGAAAGTTGTATCCCATCTTCCTTACCCTTCTCTAGGTGTGCTAGCTGTACACTCCCATCTATGCCTGCACGACAGAGTGGAAGGCTGGGGATGCCAGAGCTGTCTCGCTGCTCCGGCAGGCCCATTTGCTGCTGTAATGTAATGTGGTGTGACAGCTTTTTGCTGGGCTAGCAAAGAAAATAAATACTTTTAAGAAACTGCTGCTGATCCAAGAGATGAAAACGAGAAGCTGATAATAGCGAGTGGTTATGAAAGGCAAATGATGGTAATGCAGAATCTTGGCAGGCTCCTCACAAAAGAAAACAGTACATTCCTGGCACACCAGGTAACACTTCAGAGTTACTGCCACAAAAGTCTGATTAACTTCTAAGACACAAATAACCTGCTACCCCTGCCTCATCTTGAGGACCAGACAGCAAAAAAAAAAAAACTTCAGATGCCTTGTACACTTTTGTGACAGCTTCTGTAAGTATTGAGTGATCTCTTTAATGAGATCTGACCTTTAGGTTTGGAATTTGCATTCTTTCATTACACTTGAATTATTCCATGTAGATAATCCAGTACAAACTACAAGCTCAGAGCTTTTGGTCATACAACCTAAATGTATAATTTGAGGGAAATGTCACAGAATGGTGGGAGGCTTATAATATGGATTCTTGCTCAAAAACGGGGTTTGTGAGGAAGTGAATACTAATTGAACTTAACAGCCTTGTGTGATTTCAAAATGTAGTTTTGAGCCTGCATATAAAAACATTTGTCTTGGATTCATTTAGAGTTGATTTTTATTTTTTATGAATGGCATGATTTATGAAGTTAGTTCTCAATCAGTGGACTTGAAAATCTCAGGAATTCCAGAGTTCACCTAAAAGGTGTCTTCAGCAACAGCTTTTTAATTATCCATGTTCTGTGATCAATCCTTCTAAGCTCTGCTAACATTATTAAACATAGCAAAGACTGTGGAAATTGTCATGGAAATAGCAGGTCAAATCAAGAGGTTTTCAATAAACAGGAGATGTGGACATACCGTGATTTTATTTTCAAGAAATAAACACAATAAATAAATAATAGTTTGCTAGATTAATAAATCATTATTATTTTTATGTCTACTAATATATTCATTTGACTTCTGTACAAAAGAAAAAATCCAGTCATTTACACAGCTCTAATTCTGATGATGGGGGATTTCTTTCACAAACGTATTTACTTTTTATGGTATTTTATTTATTTATGATAGTCACAAAAGTTAAAATTCCTTGCCTGAAAGGGAAAATATTTGGATTGGAATTGAAGTTCTCCACTGCTCTGTAGGCATGAGAGTTACATGTGGGGGGGTATGCTCTTCAGCCAGATGGCTCTGAACTTGCTCTGTAGCCAAAATTTCCCAAGGAGCTTTGATGAAAAACGGGGGTCTATTGTACAAAAGCTTGTCAGGGTAAGGTCCCCATGTATTATGGAAGTGTATTTTCATATTGTGTTGGGCTTTGCTTGAATGTGGAAACTGGATCTGAAATATTCAGGATTTTTCCTAAAATAACTGTTTTGGATACATAACATTTTTTTTCTAACAAGAAGTAATGGAAAACTTCCAACATTTTGTTTGAATTATTTGCAGTTAAGTAGGAAAAGACAACGTGACATTCTTAATAAAACCATAAAACATGTTGCTAGTAAAGATAGATATCTTACAAGTGAATCAGTAATAATCTGCAGGCATAAAAATCTGTCTCAGATAATCAAGTGTATCTTTAAGTGATATGTTTTGCTGCCTTCATTTTTTTCCACTATGGAAGCCAACTGGTTATTAATGTAAATGAGGATAGACTTCATACTAGAAGCCTTCACCTATTCAAGTGTGTTTGATCACTATGCCTTTCCAAGTAACTCCAAAAACTAGGCAGTTATTTTTGAGATGAGGCTAAAACTACGTGGTCCTTGTAAAGTTCTTCCAACTAATTCAACTGGTTCACTACAAAGTACTTTTTACATTTTGTTATTCATCCATTGCAGCATTTATGTATTGTGATATCATTACATCTGTTTTTTCTGTAGCATCAAAAAAAAGTTACTTGCTGACTCTGAAGAGGCTTTGCAGACATTTGGGGCTTGGCTGCCCTTCCTTAGTGGGTCAATGAGACGGTGGCCATCATCATGCATTCTGGAGACTACATTTAGCCTTAAAACTGAAGGCAAGCTTCCTAGTTCCTCCTGTGGCAGGGCTGGAATGGCCTGACCTTCCTTCATGCACATATGGCAGGTAGGAACTCATTGCACCTCAGGTGCAGTGCCACATTGATATATGCTGTCCGACATGGGCTTCAGGCAGGCTGGAGCCTAGAGGGAGCCCAGTGCATCAGCCTGACCAGGATCTCTCAGGAAAGCAAGTGAAGGGAAGAAAAGGTAAAACACCTCATTACAAATTCACTGTATTTCATGTGTTTTTTTTTATTGCACGTGTTCTGCTGGGGACTTTGGCATGAGGGACATATCATTCTCTGTCTTTTTCTGCCCAGCAGTAGTGTACAAACAAAAATAGTAATGCCTCAAAATGTTACTGTTGACCTCATATTATCAAAGAGAGTGTTGCTGTGGCATGCTTCCTTGTACTGTCTCCAGGAGACAAGAAGAAAATTATGTTTTTCAGTATTTTAATTGGAAAAGGAGCACAAAGTACCACACGTGACGTGAAAATTGTCCCTATCTTAACCTAAGTCCATTGAACATGGCAAAACTTGAAGAGTCATTGCTCTAGTTACTATTCTGGGAGACAGACACTCGTGGCTAATAATCTTTGTTTTGGATTTTTGTTTGTTTGTTTGTTTGTTTCAGAATGAGCAAACCACTGCTTTCACTTCTAAAAGCTGAGCATCTGAGGAAATCCAAGGGCAGCAGCTTACTGAGGGGATTGCAGGTAGGATAATGTTGGAGCAGCAGTTCTGGCTTTCATTCCTTTGAACTAATAATACTTGGTTCCTTCCTGAAGCCCAGTCGGGGCCTGGCTCAATTTTCTGTTTCTGAGTTAACTCACAAAGTCAGTTGGCTTCTCAGCAAATGCCTGCTGATGTTAATGAAAATCCTCCCGGTTGCTTCAAGGGAATTTGTGTCAGACTCCTGAGGCACACAGTCTAAACTGATTCCTGATACCCTCAGGAGAGATCACACTGGAGAGAAAGATCTTTCCATCCCACCTGCCAAGCCTCAGCTACCTGTTTTTCTGTGGTACTGGGGGAAAAAAGTAAAAGCCTTTGGAGATGTCTTGGTGTCACTATTAGAAGCATTTCTGCCATCTTGGAGACATCAGTTTCTTTATATCCTGTGTTGAACTAACAGAGAATTTCTGTAACTGTATATATTATGAATTGAGTTTGATGCCACACAGATTAAAATCTACTGTTTCTGGGTAAATTAAGCCAAGCCTTTTACAAAAGTATTCACTGAAAAACTATAATAAACAAAGATGTCAATAATTTCATAGTAAGCTTCCCTCAACAATTCATAATCAAGATGATATTTAAATATGCGTTATGAAATATACTTCCTCTTCTAAAATACCAATCACAGAAACTCCACAGGAAAAGAAAAAAATCATGGTTTTTTTGTGTTTATCAGCAAATTCGAACTGGATCTCGTAACGCTGTTTGTTATTAACCATTTCTAAATGATCAGTAGCTGCCTCTTTCTCCGCAGAAAATTTTGAAACAGTCTCAAGGAATCTGGAAGGTATGTGGCCAAAGCCTCATTTATGACTGATGGTGAAATAACCCAGACTGGCAAGTTTCACTTCAATTTTTTAGTAAAGCAAGAAATGTACAAAGAGCAGGCTAATTTGCAGATCTGAGCATTTAAACCGCCTTAATGCTGTGCAAGTCTTATTTTACCCAAATCTCAACTGACACGCTTTTGATTTCTACCTGTAGGCTACCAGCAGTTTCTGAGGGTAAAAACTAGCAAGTCAGTTCTGCTCTAGTCACTTCCAGAAAGCCAGAGGCATTTGTACCTGTGAACAGAGGGAAAAGACTGAACTTGAGTTAAAAATCTGGGAATGGACACAACTGCACTGACAATGTATATATAGGTTACATTATGAGCTTCAGCCCAGTAATCATATACGCTCATTACTCCCTCATAAAAATCTCAAAGAGCAGAGCTCCATTGCTTTCGCTCCCATGCCTCTTCTATGTAAAGCAATAATCCTTTTACAGTGCTGATTTTAGGAGACTGACCTTGCTCTTCCTCTGTTTGTTATGTGCACTTCAAGTACATGGGGTCTACTCCAGGAGAAAGCTCTATCTGCGGTATAAACTGAGTGGTTGTTTCTGTTACCTGCTCTCTTGATTTGGGAAGTGGGTTTCTATCCACCCCCATCTTGCCCCTAAAATTGTTTTGTTTGGGGATCACCGAGAGTCTTGTTAACATCCAAGAGGGATTCCACTGCCTCTGACCTCACCACTTGGTGGCAGGGACCATGGGGCTCAGCATGGCCCAAACAGTGCCCGTGGCTGAGAGTATATCAGAGGAGCCACCCACAGCTGCTGGCCCTGCAACCATGCTGCTCCTTTCTGTGGAGGATACCCAGGTGGGGAGGCAAAAGGGACATGGGGGTACACTGGTGTCACAATATCTCCTTTGACTCAGGGTCACATTGTGCAGTGTGGGATCTCCAATTGCTCCTCAGCTCCCATGTGGATTCAGGCCTCTGCCCCTTGTGCGCTGGCTGATATGGAAGCATATTTTGAGGACACATCCACCATGAACGAACATGACTCTTGAGCTGCAACCCAGCCACATGTATCTCTGCCCGGTGGGTTGGTGTTGCTTCTGCTGATTTGAATGACAGCAAGTCTTTGTTCTATTTTAACAGCAGCAAAAATTGCAGAAAACGTCCCTCATGTTACCCTTCCTTCACATATTAGCATGCCTGTGTCCTTGCAAAAAGCAAAGCCAAACCAGAGCTTCTGAAACTGCTCGTTAGAGCTGTCTGTGCCGCACTGCATGTCAGCTGCAGTATTTGTGGTGGAGCAATTGAGCAGCTTTCAGAGCTTGGTAACGGGATGCAGATATTTTCACAAACGGGTTATTTGTTTAAGTAGTCTTGGTCAGCAGTAACCAGAAGTTAGCAACTTACTGACAGTCGTCTGCTTAAAATGAATAGGCAGTCATGGCTCTGTTCCTCACAGCTCAACTGCCTCCTCAGAAAAGCATCAACTGCTCAAGTGAACGGCACCCTGTTGCCCTTCTCAGTAGAGCCTTAAGGAACTGAGAGCCCACTGTTATTTATTTATGTGTGTAATTAGACTCTTCAGAAATGTGTGTGATCCGGCAGAAAAATGAGTAGACTTCTATCACATGAACATAAAAAATTGGATCCCAAATTCCAGTTGCTGGGATTTAGAGCCCATTTGTTACCAGGGTTTCCAGCAGCCAGCCTGAGGCAGGTATGACTGTTAAAAGAGGGAGCTTTTGGTACTGGTGAATGGACTTCTTACCTAGCCTTCCAGGTCTGGTCACCAGCAGCTTACTGCTCAGAGCCATTTTAGGAGGCTTGTTGTAGTGATGGGGTGATGGGTATGGGATTTAGCTTGTCCTTATGGCTAGTGCTTATTCTAAGTGTGTCCCGTACATCTTGGAGTACATAAGTGTTTTGAAAATCTGACTGTTTTTTCATTTCCTCACCGATTTTAGTATGCAAAAGAATGGTGGGTGCTTGAGAGTTATCAAAAGTTACCAGTGTTATCAATGGCTGAGTTCACTTCAATACAAGTCCTCCAATCACAGATAATGATCTCTCATATCTGACTGACAGAGCAATGCTGAGCTTTACCCTTCTGTGGATAAACAGAGACTGGCAAAATTTATTTGAAAGTCTTAGAATGGGAAAAACAATGAAAAGAACACAAACATTAATAATCTGATCCTCAGTGGCTAAAATTTCATTCTCCTTTAATCAGTTACATCTGGGATATTGTGTGCAATTGTAGGACTTGCTTCACCTGAAATATAGGGAAATGCAAGACAGAGATCACAAAGCCGTGTTAAAATCAATCATGAGGAGAGGTAAGACATCTGTGCACAGATAACTACAAGTAATAAAAAGGGTAAATTTGATGGACAGAGGAAAAGGATTTAATCTGTGAGAACAAAGTTACAGAAAAGGTTTTTAGGATGAACAACAGAATATCAAAGAGAGGACATTCAGCAACAGAAGTACTACAGAGAGCAAACTTAAACTACAGCAAAACTGTAAATTTTAATAGCTTTCTCTTCTTTTTATTCTCTCTGATTTATATCAACATCCAACACAGTAACAGTGATATCTTCTCTCCCTGTAAAGTCACATGGGAAATATGGATAGATTTTCAAACTGCAAAATATGAAGCCTATTCAACATACTAGTTCAATGTGCCTTTGTACAACCTGAATGTAATTTCACAGACCACTAATAAACTCACAAGAGCATAGGTACAAATTCAGGGCTTGGTAAATCTTGCACTGAAATGCACACATCGGTGTGTTTCAATAGCTGATGAATAAAGAATGTTAAAGAATCTGGAATCCAGGTGTTAGTGTGAGCATATGGAGATGAGTGATTGGCTAAGCTGTGTTTAGTCATTTGGGAATCCGAGTCCATAGTCACCAGAGATAGTCCTAAAGCTGAGATCACCAACCTAATTTTACTTGTCTAGGCATCAGTCTGGAAGGAAGTATGGTCCCTAACGTAAAGACCACTGCTTTATTTAGTAAGCCATGTAATCCTCTTGTGTAACATGAGCAATAATATCATATTACATACACTGTAACTAACAAATTACCAAGATTGATCTTGTAAATCCATAGAGAGAATGACAATTTACTACCCCACCTAAAGCATGTATATAATCCATGCTACAGATCATAGCACAGAAGTAGAAAAAAAGCATCATTAGGCAATTACTTCAAACATCACTTTCCTTTCTGCAGATTGTTCTTTCTTAACATAGATTTTCTGCAACAGTTTAGCCAAAGACCACTAATAAATGTAGACAGCTTCTTAGAAAAACTGAAGTGTTAACTTGCTATACAGCTGCTAGGGAAACAAAAAAAAAAAAGAAAAGAGAAGAAGAAAAAAACACCTTTGTGATTTCCAACAGAAGATTTAATCTTCTTTCATTTTTAACATCCACATATTTTAAACCAACTATAATGCCTCACAACCCGGAAAGAGGAGTGTTGAACAAAGACAGATATATTCTCTGTTCTGTATTTAGAGGGATATGTTTCTGACTCATATGGTGGAAAGATGATTCAGGTTTTATATTTTTCCTATTTGTAGAGTAAAAACCGATGTTAATCCAATGGTACTTGTGAAGATATGCTCTAATAGCAGGTTTGAATTCTCATCTGGGCTCAGAATCAAAATAGAAGACACTCTGGGTAAGAGAAGAAACATTAGCAACCTAAATAAATCTCTTAGACAAAAATGTGTGTACACAGCTTGCAGCCCTTGCATTATGACCCAGCCTTCTCTTTTTACCAAGCAACTCTGCTTGCAGCAAGGAAATGTGGATTATTGAGTAAGAATTGATCCAGTGTACCATGCTGCTTCCTCAAACTCTTTAGTTGTTGTATTTAAATGTTGAATGCTATTCATAGATTGTTAGAAGCAGAGGATGTCTTGTCTGGATTTCCCCATCTGTGCTGGATGAACCTATTCCGAGAGCTTGTTACATTCACCCCTGTCCTTTTCTAGTAGCTTTGTACGTTATCAGACAGGGCTGATGATAGGAACAACAATGTTCCCTATATTTCTGTAGAAAACAATAAGGGTAGGACAAACTTTCACTGTTGTTTCTCTCTCAGGAAGCATCATGAATGCTCTGTCAGTACAGGAACATGCAACTACTGCACTTGTCAAAGTGCTAGCATTACCATGAGCACAACATTAAAAGTTTTCTCTGTGCTGGCAATCTAAAATTTCATCTTGGAGTGATGCAAATAGTTCTGGTGCAAAGCCAGGAGGCCTTTCACGGTGTGGCCAAGATGATACCGCATCACTTTACACTCCTTGCTAATATGTTTTTATCAGCAAAAGTCCCTTGTGTGCATTTGTCCTAGTTCTCTTTTTTTGAACTGATGCAATCCTGCTGACAGAGAAGGAAAGGGGATAAAAAGCGTACATACTTAAGTTAGTCTTCTCTTGAGAAACAGTAACTCCAGCCTTGACTATTTCCCCACAACACTTGCAGGTACATGTGTAAGGACAGGCTTAGATGCTATTCAAATTAATGTAAAAATTACTATTATTATTTTAACTTTTCATAATAGACTATAGCAATTCTAGAGCAGTAATTTTGTTCATGGTTAAATTCTGTCTTTTCACCTTATCTCTGGCTAAGGGGCATCTCCTCTGCACAGTTCAGTTACAACCCTTGAATGGGTCTTTATGGAAGAACAATATATTTTAGAGGAATAAATGATGGAAAAGAGAAATCTGGGTTTTGTTTCTGACTCTCCATGGAGCTTAGATGAGTTAATTTACCTCTGTTACTTTGTTCTTCTCCCATCTCTTTCTTTTTTCAAACCTTACATTTTCTAGGATATGGGATTCTATCTTACTATGCATTAATAGAACCGCTGGTGCAATAATTTCTCACATCTAAATGTAATATACAGGGAAGAGTGAATACTGCTGCTACTACGGCTAAATTACCAGTGGTCTGAGGAGGCCGTCTTTGCCTCCCTATGTTTTTAGTCCTTATAAACACTTCTATACCTATAGCTCAGCATGGAAGTGGCAAGAGGTTTCTGTGCTTCTTGTGAGTCACCATAGATTTTCTAAACCTGCATTTGCTCTTCTGGAATTACTGAAATGGGTAAAAGTTCATAAATGTCAGGGAGAGCACATTTAGTAGGGGAAAAAAGAAGAAATTGCTCTTAAGTGAATTGTGCAAAAGTTCAGCCAGAACGTGCTGATTTGACAAGTCAGATCCACGTGTGACTTTCCCGTCTAACACCATCCTAACAACTTTGTCATTCCTGTCACTGATAATATAACCAAGGAAAAGATCTGGAGAGGTAAAGCACACATTTCCTAGGTCTTTAGGCTTTGATAGTTTGTTGGCGGCTGTGCGATCCTGTTAAACTCTGAGATGCAAAATACAGTTGTTTTCAAAATTCGTTGCCAGCGGCGGTGACAGATGCTTTTTGGAATGACACCCAGTGAGCTGTGAAACTCATGTAGTCAAGTACTTGTCCACTTGTCCCTGCTTCATGTGTTATGGGAATATGTTTACACTCACTCTGTCTCGATTTTTTTTCCCAGCTGGATGAAATGTTTTACAGACACAGCATTGCACACATTGCAGAAGGTGGTATGCTGAAGTCTGTGCCCACACAGTGGGTAGCTCATTCTTCTTTTGTCCAAGGGACTCTTCTTCAAGGTTAACTATTTGTGAGACACAGTGGACTTACATTGTAAGTTTATTTCATCAGATCATTGAGGTAAGCAGCTCAGAGGTGGCAACCCCAGCCTTGCTCTTCAACCACACATGAGCTGAAGCCAAGTGTGCAGTTACTTCACTGCAGTTCAGTGTCCCTTCCACACCTTCCATTTGCATGTAAAGAGCCATTAAGGAAGGGTAAGGACAAATGGAGTTGTAGGACAGGGTACATCAGTAAGTGAAAAGACATGGTCTATTTTAGTGTGCTTTGAATTGCTGTAATGACTCTCAATAAGGGGTTTAGCTTTCTGTTGTATGTCTTGAATAAGGATTGAACTCAGGAACTATAGTACCACAGGGAGTATCCAAATTTAGGATAACAACGGCTGTTCCTCTTGTAAATCTGGGATAACTCCTATTCCAAATCCCTCTTGAGCTGACAGAGATAAAAGATAGTCATGGGAGCCCAGTGCAGCTTCTGACTTTTCTATAGACTTCCAGAGCTGGGTAAATCATAGGATCTCATTTTACCTTCTTTCTTTCTGTATCTGCAAAATGGGAATGAGATTTCACTACCTCGGAGGTGCACAACAAGTTTGTGAGAAGTTCAGATACTTATAATAGAAAACCTGCATCTAAAACAGGCAGAATTCCGTGCCTTGGAATATTAGGAAATAAATATTTGTAGATTAAAAAAAAAGAAAGAAAGAGGGAAAGAAAGAGAGAAAGAGAGAAAGAGAAAGAGAGAGAGAGAGAAAGGAAGAAAGGAAGAAAGGAAGCATTTGTACTTTTTAGTTACAGACTAAGAAAATATTTGTCTAGACAGACTTTTAATCAGAATGGTTCAGAAAAGTTAAAATGGAGAGCTACTAGGATGTTGCGGAATTACCTGAATAGCCCCATTCCAAGGAAGTTATTTTGTGTTGATGATACAGTTATACTGCAGCTGTCTTTCATGTCACACTTCCAGAAGACCATTTTGTTAGATAGAAAACCTCAGGTAGTCCACAAGGATGAGACCTCCATAGGCAATGACACTCCTCAGAAGGGGCATTTGTTTGATTCTGCTTCTGTCTGTTTGCATTTCACAACTCCCCTTTGCGGCATCCTGTGCTACCGCCTCCTTTTCCATAGCCTTTTAAGTTAATGTTTAAACAGCTCTGGGGAACTTTTTATATTGAAGTAAACTAAACCCAAGGCAATTGTCATGCAGGATGTACTCAGGAATTATCAAACTGGGGAGCTGAGCCCACTGGCCTCCCTTTGGAGCGGGACCCAAGGGGAGAAGGAGGAAGAGGACAGTGCGGGCAGGCAGTTTTATGAAGTGAGAAGCAAAGCTCCAGAGTGGCTCCAACACATGGTGTGTTTCTGAACCTTCAGGGAAGATCCCTGCAGTAGCCTGGCGCTAGCTTTCCCTCAAGCCTCATTCCACTCCTGATTTTAACAGTTTTTTTTCCCCCTGTTGGCTCCCTTGCAACTAGACTTCAACTCAGAAACTGGTTTTTTTCCCACTTTTTGTGGGTTTGGTTTTTTTTTTCCCACTCTTATGTATGTATTTATGTGTATTTATGATAACAGGACAGAAACTCAAGTCTCTTAGGTTTTGAGACTATTTTGTATGCCAATTATCTTAGTGAAGTAGAGAGAGAAAACCTATCTGATGAACAAATGTAAAACTCAAGGACAAGAATACCCCAATTCAAGCATGAAATGGCCCTCTTGATTTGTGCTGTGCTGTATTGTTATCTGTTTTGCAATTTATGCCTGACTGCATATGTGAATGGGTACAGTGTCTGCTTTGTTGTAGAGCTTTCCTAAACTCAGAATAGGCTCAGAAGGAAGAGGAGGTGATACACTACCTTTGTTTGGCACTTCCAACACCAAAGGCATTGGAAGTGGATGTCACCCATGAAAGTGACTGATCTCAGCAGTGTTCTGGCTGAGCTCCTTTGTCTAAGATGACTTGTGGTGCTAGAACACACAGGTGAGGAGGGTCCTTGCTGAAGAATGTGTCCCACAAGTTGATCCTTCTACTGTTAGAGAGGATGGTTGCACAGAAAAAGCTAAATTAAGACTGTAGAAGTCAACAGAAAAATCTAGGCAATTCCTCTGTTACCTCCATTGATGGTAAACTCAGAAAACGTAGAAAGAGGTGCTCTGGGGGAATGGTTTAAAATAAAAATGTATGCGTAAATTTTAATTCTGTTAAGGAAAGGTAATGCTACTGAACATGACCTGATAATCTTGGCTAGCACAGGATGATACTATGTGGAGTATTCCAGCTGTATGAGATATCTAGATTCATTAATAGTGTCTGTCTCTGTCCTTGCTTAAGGCAGGGGTTGATCAAACCTACATGTAAGGCCCGTTTCCATCCCTCGCACATACATGCACGTTTTGGTGGCTTGGGCACAGGACTGTGGTGTGAGAAAGCTTTGCGTTTGACAGCCCCTGTCCTCGCAGCAAACTGCGTCACCGGGAAACGTCCTTTCTGCAGTGTGGTTTTCCCTGTGGTAACAGCAGTCTCCCTGCCTGCCACCCAGCCCGGGCTCTGACAAAAGCACACATCCCCTGTTCTGGGCTCTTCAGTTGGGTGGACCACATGAGGCTATGTCTGTAAAAAATTGCGGGTAGATAGTTCAGACAGAAGGAAAAAAAGCACTTTAAATTGACAAATCAGTCCAAACCACTAAGGTTATAACTCCTTTTTTTCTTCTTCAAGCAGAACAGTAAAACAG